>CAKAOH010041265.1:0-44626 GCA_916701665.1 Sebastiscus tertius | reverse complement strand
AACAAATAATAGCCGTCGCAGATCTTACCTTTCTGAAACAAGCTTCCACCAGATTGGAGGGAATCATGTTTCTATAAAGCAAAAACACGGATTAGGTGTTTTAACTGCCAGTTGTATCGTTACAGGTTCCCTGTAAAAAGAGTTTGATACTCACCTGATTAGATCAAGAAAGGAATCCACAGTCTGCACAGCCTGTGGATGACCACAGGACATTGAGGCAGTTGTGGATGATTTCCCTGGTTGGATAAGAACAGCTAAGGCAATGCCAGTGAATGCAGCAATAAATGTGGTGACCATGTAATAGCAGAAGGCCCTCAGCCCAATCTTCTCATAAGCCTTCTTGTCCACAGATGAAATTCCTGAAATAAAAAAAAAAATGTTGGTTTAATATATGAACATAATTCCATGTTAGATTGATAACTTTAAATATGAATCTTTTTTATATATGTCAAATAATATTATATATTTATGGGATCACTTAAATAAAATGATGTACAGTTAAGAAATATTTTTGAGTCCCTACATACAGTGTTTCCAAGAAAACATTAAAACATCTTGAATGATACTCAACTTGCATCATGGAGGTCACAATATCAAACTATGGTGAAATGTTAAGTTTAGTTAAGTTTTAAAAGCATTTTAAACACTACATATCTTTTCTGGGGAAACTATAAACAGAATTTTAGGTAATCTCAGTTTGTGAGCCTCAGCTCTACACACAGGCTGTTCTCCACTTTCATTTGTCTTAAAGCTTACGAACACTTGCAGCAGCCACTAGTGTGGCTATTGATCGTGTTCCTCTACTATCATCAGGAAGTTATTACTATGTGTAATGTCCGTCAAACCATTTCTTTATCGATTGATTAAATTGAAAGTCCAGTTTAACCAAGCTGAAGTGTGGCTCTAACCTGCAATCATACTGGAAATGATGAGAGGAAGCACCATCATCTGCAGGAGTCTCATCAGTAGCTCTCCAGGAAAGGTTAAATATTGTACATCCCTAGCTGTCATATTGATGTGTCGAAGAGCGGAGCCCAGGCCAATCCCTCAGAGAAACATTAACACAAGTCAGCCAGTCAGTGCAGCTGTCAAAAGGTGGATTCAAAATAACAAAAGCAGAAGAGCAGCAGCAGATTGCAATCTGTCTTTACAATGAAGAGGTGATGAAGGTAGATCAATGGTAGATTAAAAGACCATTTTCAGGTTTAACAGAGAATAAATTACAGTGTTTGAAAACCACTTACCTAATGCAACACCGGCCATTGTGAGAACAACGAGAGCATTTCTCTTGAGAAAAGCCATAACTTTAGGTCCATTCTGGGATATACATACATCTACTGACAGCTTATTACATTTGTGGTCTGTTTGGGTTTCCTGGGGTTCTGTAACTTCTACTGAGTCCAACTCAGACAGGTTATTAGGGCTTGGCAGCATCTCTTTTCTTGATTAGTCCTTACAACCAGACTGCAGAAAAAGACAGATCTCTTACTAGCATTCATAGAACAAGCACCATTAAGACATTAATCCTTATCGAGTTTACAAAGTTTACAAAAGACATAAAAAACTAGAATATACAGCAGGCAGCAGATTAATATTGTGAATATCAATAACATTAATGAACAACCTGTCTATGTAAGTAACAAGCAAGTAGTATGAGAAGTAAATTAAAAAAAATCTTACATTCTACTCAGTTTTGTGGAAAAAAGATCACCTTTTAGATGCGAATGAAATCTGGTTACCACAGTAGTGGATTAACCAGTTTTTATATTAATATTCAGGTATCTCTCCCTTTCATAACTATCGCAGTCTCTCTCTCTCTCTATTATAAGCATAAAAGCCCAAAAAAAAAAAAAAAAAAAAATAATGTATTAAGACTTCAATGTAACTATACATACCCACACAATTATATTAAATTCAGATGAAGTTCTGTGAGAAGTTTATGAGGGAAAAACTGACAAATTCAGGAAGACACCACAATCTACACATCGTAGAAAGTGCTGTGTCGAAGGGGTGTTTGTGAAGAGATAGTCTCTCGCCGCCCGACGCCCGACTGTTTTTCCTTTCTGTCCATTTCACGTTAATCAGAAACATGGTGGTGTCTGGTGAGAAGAGGGCTGAATATCTGGATAGAATTAAAAACATACTTTAACATGTGCTCTTTGGTGTGTAATGTGTTTGCTGAATTATATTACAGGAAATGCTTGGACTGGTTCCTAAAAGATTGTGAATCTAATTTTAGCGGTACATTTGACCGGTAATGAGCCCCGCATTGTTATTTTCTATGTTTTTGTTTTTTTTTAACAGAGTTTGGCTGAAGCGGTTGCAGATGAGAGAGAGAGAGTTTGGCTGATACAAACAACAGCTCACAGCAGGACTGCCCAGCTGTCGAGCAGTTCATGACCAGCTTTAATTACCAGCCACGACGCTGGTACTGTTTTCACCTTGTGAGTCTGTTTGTGTCAGAGCCAGGTGTTTATATTTCTGTCTGCGGACAGATTTTGTCACTGCGATAGGAACCATTGTGCCTGAACTGGAGAGGGTGGGGCGGGGGGGGGGAGCATGTGGAGGCGGCCTGTAGGCCATTGGCTGAACGAAAAATGTTTTTTCCTTAACTTTTGATTGGGTGGACAATACCCATGTTTGGTGCCCAGAGCCACCGCTGGCCTTGCCAATTACACAATGTACGTATGATAAGCTGGAAGTATAATAGCATAACATGCTATGATTTGATTTGATCCCAAAAAACTTCACTGGCAAATTATTTTAAGTGTACAGCAAAGTATAACCCTGCTATGATTATAATTAGTCCAGTGATTATGAAATGGACTTTTCAAACTGCAAACTCTGGTTTTACACAGGAATTAGACTAACGTCATGGTTTTAGCTCATAAAACGAAGATTTCCAAAGAAATCTCAGATTCCATATTGATTTGAATAACAGCTGAATTCTCCTGGGTTTGTTTTTATTAAAATTGTTAAAAGTCATCAATCAAAACCAGTGTTGCAGGATACTGACTGGCTGAAGCACGGCAATCACAAAATACAATTCCACTGCTTTGAGACCACTTAAAGGGACTTTTTGTAACTTCTTACAGTATAAATCAATCTGGGTGTCCCATGCGCGCTTGCATGTGGCTACGCTGTTCAGACAAGACTCCAACGCAAACTACACGGAAGCACCAAAACCACAAAGTTATATCTAGTGAAGCCCGTCTTGCAAAACAGTGTTGGCTGTGGTCGGAGGACAAGGGGAGACCGTAGCTTTGGTCTCCAGGGCCAGAGTCTCTGCTGTACTCTGCTCCTCTGCTCCTCTGCCTGCTTGCCTTCACTCAGCTCGCTCCACCTCACCTTCATGCACGCACACTCCACACTGCAGAAGACTTCGTAGCTCTGAGAATATCTAGTGAATGTACAGTGGACGTTTGTGTAGAAATAACTGCTGCAGCTCCTCCAGACCAACAGAGGTTTCCCTGTCTTGTGAAGTGACGGGGCTCCGCAACGAGAAATGTTATTGTCTCTGACCGGCTGCCGGTGTCTCCCCTGTTCCCCCGCTGAGGCAGGAAAAGCCAACACTAGGATCAGCAGTGATTCATGGAGAGACCTTAGTCTGGTCAGCTAACATTACTGCCAAGCAGCTGAAATATAGAGTGATATTGTGGTTTTAGCTGACGTGTGTCGCCTCACTGTTTTGAGCAATGCTCGTTCATGTCTATGTAGAGCGAGCACAAGCGTGAGCCTGACACTGACTTTCGTTGACTTAATGGCTACAAGTGATGCTGTTAACAAGCATTTCTGATTCTTACAAACAGTCCATTTAAGCTGGATAGCTCAGGTTGAGGAAGAAGGGAGCGGTAGTTTGTTGTTGGCTACCAGCCTTTTGTTGTTTTGGGCACTCTTTTCCTTAAAGCCCGGTTCTCCGGTTAAAGTTCAGCCACCTTGTCCTCATCATTTAGCCAGCCGTGCTACGGAGCCGCCAGCACTAACGCTACATCGGTGTCATTAGTGGGATTCCTCTTGTCCTCACTACCGGCACTACAGCTGGCTACCACCGCAGGAACGAGATGGATTAACGGATCGAAAAGTCGGACTTCAAGGCCATATAAACCCCCAGAAACACCATGAGGAAGCCAACAGGTTGTAAGGAGGAAAGTGGGTAAAACATCTCACTCACCGCTCGCTACACTGCTGACTGAAGGTCTCTGTTGTGATGAGAAACAGTCCAGCTCCAGTTGGCAGCAACCGTCGGACCATGCTGCTGCGGAGGATCAAATGTAAACAATCACAAGCAGACCTCACATCGGCCAATCAGTCAGCGATGATGTCACCACGATGATGTCACCACTCTGACAGCTCCCCAAGGTAACATGGGTGGCCACCCAGAGTCTATCCCAGAGTTAGAGAAAGAAGAAGAAGAAAGGCACTTTATTAATCCCCGAGGTATATAATACCAACTCTGTTATATTGTACATAGTACATGTATGCATCGTACATGTATGCATATATATATGCTGTGGCATGGCATATATATGCCGTGCCGCGGTAGCATGGCATATATATGCATTGATGGAGACATGTCAGAGGGGCTGCCCCTGACAGGCGCCCCGAGCTGTTGGGGGTTTGGTGCCTTGCTCAAGAGGCAAAATGGCATCTCTCCTGCTACCAGTTCACACTCAGTACTTGGTCCATGCGGGGACTTGAACCGACGACCCTCCGGTTCCCAAGCCAAGTCTCTATGGACTGAGCTCCTACCGCCCCCAACATTGAAAGAAAGACATTACAGCTACAATTGAGGATGGGTGTAAGCAGAGAATGAGCATTGCAATGGAGCGTGCTTTTGGAAATTTTCTGAATAACTCTAGAGGCAGCGTTATGTCCATGATGGGAAAGGTTGTGTGACTTGTCCTCTTGAGTCAGAGAGAGCCATGCTAATGCTAACCAGGCTAACACAAATAATGCAAATGTGGGCACCAACCATGCTGTTACCAAGACTGCCAGAGCTAAGGATGGGTATGCTACTGTTGCTAACGTCTGTGATGCTAATGTTCCTGTTGATATTCCGCAAACTACCCAACCTCCCGGTGACGGGAGGTCTCCTTTCTGGGTCACAGAGTCGGTGGAGCTGGCATTATGACAGAGCATGACAGGGTAGCGGCTGTCCAGGATTGGCCTACCCCCACTGATGTCCACCAGCTGAGATCCTTCTTAGGATTAGCGTCCTACTACAGGCGGTTTGTAGCTGGATTCTCTATTGTGGCTGTGCCCATATTCATCTTACTGCGCAAGGACACACCCTACAAGTGGGGACCAGATCAGGGTGCGGCCTTCCACCAGCTGAAACAGGCCTTATGCAATGACCCGGTGTTGGTTGCACCTAACCCAGAGCTGCCATCTTTCCTTTACACGGACTCCAGCAACACAGGCCTTGGCACTGTACTCTCGCAGTTGACCCCGGAGGGGGAGTGTGTTGTTGCTTACCACAGTTGCACCCTTGATAAGCCAGAGAAGAACTACTGTGTCACTCGCAGAGAACTCTTGGCAGTAGTTGACACAGTGAACTATTTCAAACACATCCTCTGTGGCCTTCCGTTCACCATCCGTACTGACCACGCTGCCTTGAAGTGGCTCATGTCATTCAAAGAGCCGGAAGGTTAAGTAGCCAGATGGATCGAACAACTCCAGGCCTTTCAGTTCAACATATAGCACAGAGCTGGTGAAAGCCACACGAATGCTGACAGTCTCTCCCGCCGACCATGTGCCCCGGGCTACAACTGCAACACTGCAACCAGGCCGAAGAACGTGAAGCGGCAACCTACACACCGGAAAGGTGATCTGTCAGGATCTGTTACCTGACAATGAGAGAGGGTGGAGAGAATTGCAGCTCAAGGACCCTGATCTTGAAATGGTCATAGGGTGGCTGGAAAAAGACATCCGGCCGCCCTGGGAAGATGTGGTTGCCCAGTCTGCAACTGTCAGAGGCCTCTGGTCTCAATGGCCTGAAGTGCAGTTACAGGAAGGAGTCCTGAAGAGGTGCTGGCGTGAGCCCGCCACCGGAGAGCCACGATGGCAAGTGGTTGTACCCAAAAATCTCCGCGGGGAAGTACTTGAGGTGCATCATGGATCCCCTGGAGTTGATCACTTTGGGTTGACAAAGACATTGAGATGGCTGAGGCAGACATTCCATTGGGGCCAGAGCAGGAGGGATGTTGAGGACTACTGCCGCGGTTCGATGCCTGTACTTCAAGTAAAGGCCCCCAAGGTCAGTCCCGCGCACCCTTACGGCAGCATCGTGTAGGGGCACCAATGGAGAACCAGAGTGGCAGTCGATGTGTTGGGACCACTGCCCTGTACCAGTAAAGGGAATTGGTATGTGCTAGTCGCGATTGACTACTTTACAAAGTGGCCCGAAGCCTACCCCCTTCCTGACCAAGAGGCGATGACCGTGGCTGAGGCCTTGGTGCAAGGACTGTTCAGCTGCTTTGGAACGCCCTCTCAGCTCCACTCAGACCAAGGCCGGAACTTCGAATCACAGGTGTTCACTGCAATGTGTAACCAGCTCGCCATCCAGAAGACAAGGACCATCCTGTTTCATCCACAAAGCGACGGATTAGTGGAACGGTTCATGCGGACCTTGAGTGCCCAGCTGGCCCTCACCACTGCCCCAGACCAGACTGATTGGGACCTGCAAATACCCCTCATCCTCATGGCATGCCGCAGTGCAGTACAAGAATCCACCGGCTGTACTCCTGCATACATTTGTGGATTTACAAAACTATGGCTGAATATGCTACATCTGATGGATCTCCAGACCTTTGAGGAGGGGGGATAGCATAACCTAGAAGTGGTTTATTCAGGCATATTTTGGCAAAACGTTTGTTTGTACTTTTGGGGTAAGCTTAACTGTTATAAAGTGTCAGGTGTGTACATATATTACAATGAGTCTTAAGTCACTCAACACAATAACCTCTTAAAGTTGGACAATTTGGCCTCAGTCGCCAGGACAGGAGAATAATCTAAACAGATCTTCTGTCATTAGGTGATCTTAAGTCCTATGAGCTTCTGTCCAGAGCCTTCTTAGTTCTGTGTTAGGAACAGGTCATGAAGGTGTTAAGTTCAAAGTGTCCCTAAAATACTGAGTCTTAGGACGACAATATATGGCAGCAGCAGTGTACAGTATAGCTGATCAGGGAGATTTGTATCTTACAGCTTCTTGAGTCCCCTTAAATCACAAATCCACTAGCGACAGAGGTCCCATCAGAACAGGCCAATAATCCACGAAATATCCTTTAATTAGTGTGAACTGTGCTTCATGTGTGACAGTAAAGGAATATACTGAGACGGACACTATCGAATGTCTATGAATTCACAAAGGTTTGGCCATATATAGTAAAATATATAGTGAAAGACAAAAAAAAAATATTTGTGTTAAAATAATGGGGGTAGTCTGGGGTGCTTTTAATATGAAAATGTTCAATAATAACAATTTATTTTCTGTATATGGCTGTCGTGATGTTTCCTCGGCAAACTAGTATAAAAAACTAAATTTAAACTTATATGAATGAAGACATAACACTGAAAATGTATGTAAATATCTGCTCAATGAATAGTATGCAAATCATAGACTAATTATCTGATTTGCAGGTTGCAAATAACCTCTTCTTATGTTCTTACTGTTCTTCTATTCCTCCAGTTGTTCAGATTACACAAAGTTAGAAACTAAAGTTCATTATCTTTTTCTCAGGAGTTAGTGGAAACCAAAACAGATCTAAAAGGAGAGTGAATAGAAATGCTTGTCAACAGAAATGTCCTGAGCTGATCCTGAGGATCGGTATGACAGTTTTTCCTCACCAAAATTTAGCGTACGTCTGGAGCGTTATTTAGCCTCCTCCCCGACAAGCTAGTATGGCATGGTTGGTACCAATGGATTCCTTAGTTTTTCTAGTTTTATATGATGAAATCATTACTACAACCGTAAAATCACATGTTGCATTAATACGTTAAAGAAATTAGTGGCGCTTAAACATTGCGTTATCGCGTTAACTTTGACATCCCTAGTATAAACATCTTCCAGGTGTTAGTGGTACTGTTCATGCTAAGGGCATCCATTCTAAATAATTAAAGCATCTACTAAACTCCAATGGAACCAGTGTCCACCTAACAGTGTTTTATAATTACTGAATAGTTGTATCTCCTTGCAGCTCCATGAACCATAAAATTTTTTTTTTGTAACTTGTAAGAATTCTGTAGTATTGTTTCTATAATTATGTATAAATTAAAACTGTGTGCTATTATTCCATCATGGGATATATTGGTACTTGCTTTTATCTGTGTCTATTACGGCATCTACTTTAGTAATTAGTACCGGCTAGTGAGGTAGACAGCAGTGGCCTACATCCTGAGGGTCTATCCTGCTGCATCTTGTTGACAAGGTAAAGACTTTCCATTGTCTGTAGGCTTCCAATTATGAGCTAAGCTCTTTAGCGGTTTTGCTCCAGCCACAAGTTATTGATACAGTCTAATCATCCTGACACACAATGGCCAAGGTTTCATTTTGTAAAGTTTGAACAGCAAGCAGCTCTTGTTGATCATTTGTTGTTATTGTTAAAAAGATTGGATTTGAGTGATTTTAGCCTTCTCTCTTCCACTAGCCCTCGGCTTCCCTTCCCATTCAGGACTGAATAACATCTATTTAAACTGAGCTATGGTGTTAATCGTGAATCAAATGTTTGACCGGAGGAGGTGATGAAGAGGACAGTGAAGCAGGAGCAGAAGAAAAGGAAACGCCAGAGTCCAAAGGAATGTCCAGGGAGGAGTTTGTGGAGTACCAGAAGCAGCTGGTGGAAGAAAAGTGAGTAAGCAGAGCTGCTTGTATCATTCCTTCATAGCATGGTGTAGCACAACAGGTACACTGAACAGGATATCCTGCTTAAAAATGGTTAATGGGCTTTGTGTGGAGTATGCACACATACCAAGGCTCTTAAATTACATGTGTTACAATATTTTACAGTGTGTCGCAGGAAGCACTTTGCACAATGGATAACACCAAGCTGTACAATTCTATGTAGAAAAGTGGGCATAATTAATGTAAGATTGTTTTATACTGAATTGTTGAATAGAGTGGAAAAAGTAAAGAGAAAATATGACCTACATATCCATTAAGCAGGGATTAGCAGGTGTGATTAGTACTACTTAAAGTAGGCTCCCACTTCATGTTTATCTCAGAGACACAGATATAAACAAACAAAACGCCTCACACCTTCACATGACAGTTACAGAATGATACAGTATTGGTATTCAGCGTTTTTAATCTAAATGTCCACTTTTGAATGTGGATCAAGTACACAGAGTGTCATTGTGTGATGTTATAAAAAAAACAGAAACAGGTTTGTATTTTCCAACTGTGATTCATAGTTATTAGACAGAAGTTGCTATCTGTGTTTAGAAGTGACGACACTGACCACTGATGAGTTTACAGTCATATAACCTCAAAATGTAGAGAAAACTATTCATATCCAATTACATCACCACCAATATCTCCTCACATTTGATATCTGGACAGTATCATACTGCTTTCAGCGTGGAGCCAAAATTGCCAATATAATATAAGAACCAAATAAGAGGAAGAAAGATTGGTCTTTGTTAATTTCCATCTGCTAAGAGCGAAGAGGTGTAGCTTCTTGAAATGGATGAAGGATTAGTTTAGACAGGTTAGATTAGATGCACCTTTCGATAAAATGCAGTCACAGCTAACTGCGGCCTTAAAAAGCTCACAGAGTTGACACAGCTCTGGCAACACAACTGAACATAGTGCCTCACAGAGGTAGGTTAAATTAAAGGGCCGGTGTATTGGAATGTATTGTATTGTAAGGTGAACCTAATAGTAAACAACATGACTGATAAAAAAAAAAAAAAAGATTTGGTTTGGTCTTCAATCAGTCTTAAGCTGATTTGAACTCGGTCTTGAGTTGGACTTGACTGTGCACTGTCTTTGACTTGTTTTGGACTCAGCTTAGACCATTATGACCAAAGTGTGTTTCCCAATTCATTTGTTACAGTGGATGGAGGTTTAGATATGAGTATGATTTCCATCCAGTCATGTGTTTTGCAATCTTAGGCCCTGTTCAGACCTGGTATTAACATGCGTCCTGAGTGAACAGCTCAAAGTACAGGTGTGAACGCACTCAAGACACATTGAGATCCGATCACTCAGACCACATCCAGGGGTGGTCTGGGCCACATATGGCCACATTCTTTTAGCGGTGTGTACGTGAATGTGTCCTGGGCCACATTGAGGACCGCCTACTCAACTGACGTCCCGCTGGGATCCGTGGCTCTCTGCGCTCCTCATGTGAATAGACAGGCAGACACGAGCAGTTGTCTGCGCTGTGCTTTACTGTATTCTAACAGTACAACTGTATTTTATTAGAATATGTGTTATCTATAAACTACATAATCTCAGACTATCAGACTAGGCACGCAAAGTGTATTATTATCATACTGTCGGAGATGTGTCAGTGTTTTCGTTCTTGTGCTTTGCACGGAGCTTATGGAGCTTACAGAGCTGACCCCCGCCCGCTCGCCAACTCGCTCGCCCGGTACAATAACCTTATATTTTGATGTTGATGAAATGTACCCGAATTCCCGAATATGTAGGATATGACTTCTAACATTCCTGTAATATTACGTCACAACGTTGGCTGTATTAGCCATGTGTTTACTACACGTTTATTTGCACATAGTGGTTTAATGGATCACAAGTGTTCACTCAAGGCGCATGTGGAGACGCATTCTGATGCCAGGTATGAACAGACGTACTTAAAGCTGTCCACTTGTGATCGGATCACTCAGGACGCATGTTAATGCCAGGTCTGAACAGGGCCTTACATATTACAAACACCTCCTGATGGGATATGTTTGCCACAAATTACCATAAATCAAGTATCCTCAGTGTTTAATTGTCAATTTAGTGAACAGTACAACTCTGTGATTGATGAAATAACATTATATGAATTTTCCTTATACACAAATACTTGTGAATTGTATTACACCTAAGTCTTATGCAATCTGTTACAATACGTTGCGAGCTATTGATATAATAGCTGATCAGTTACCAGTGCCATTTGTAACTAACACAATAGATGACATTGATTTCAGTTTATTATAATGTGTGTGTGGGTGTGACTTAGGCAGTTTGAACTTACCTTACCTGTGTGACTATGTGCGACATCAACGGATGTGAGCAAGGCTTACAAGGTAGCTTTAGGTAGGAGTTTATTTCCTCGGGGCTCAAATTAGCCAGAGAAGCAGATTAGGCTCCGTGTGTAATAACTCGTCAGGGCTCGGTTTCAAGAAGCCACCATTAAACACGTCTCTCAGCCAGTGTGCTTTAAAACAATAATTATTTAATCACCTTACAATCTCAAGTAATGCTGATGTGTTAGTTATCACCAATTAAGTAAAAAGGCAAATTGTAATGACGTTAACATCTAATTGAAAGAGTGGCAGCCTGATAAGACATTCTTTTGTTGATACAACATTCAAGTGATATAAGGTGTTCAGTAATTCATTTTAAAATGTTATTTGAAGATTATTCAAGCTATAGTCTACATCTAGTTAGAGTGTAATAAAAAAAAATAAAAGTTTTCATCTTTAATATTTCATAAATTTCAGAGCCCCTTTTTTCATGTTTTCTTGAACTAAATTAAATAAACATGTCAGAACTAGGGGCTGGATGTTAAAACAACAGATTACTTGATTAAGCTATTAAGGATGAGCTACAAATCCTCATTTTGTTTATCTACGTAAGAGACAGTATCTAGGTCTGTGGCTGAGTCACAGTTTCAGTAAATCTGAAGATCATCTTCGCGTATAGATGACACAATGGGGTGAAGGAGTGCAGCCCGGGCCAAGACATCAAGTAACCGTGGGTCTGTGCCAAGCTGCAGTTCTTGGTGAAGCTAATCTTATTAAAGGAGGGTCAGGGCCTGAGCAGACCACCCTTAAATAGACACGGTTCAAACCTAGTATCAATATGGAAACTGCCCTATGGTCTCCTATTACTGATGATGACACTACTGCAGGTACACTTACAGAAGTGGGCTTAGAATAAGTAACAGCTTATTTTATGCTTTAGTTAGCTAAACCCTATTTTTCTTTTACCAAATTTTTAATGAAAACAAATGTCTGGTATTCTGCTTGGCTTAGTTCAAAAAGAGTGACGCAAATGTGAATTGTATTTGTCTTTTATTAAGTTAAACAGGCTTTTATTAAGCCAAAACAGGACAAAACTTTACCCAAACCAAAACCAGACTAACATTACTTAACTTTAACCAAAGTAATTTAATGCAACCTTTACATATGAAACACTGACCGAAAATGGAACCAAAGAGTGGTGCCGAGGCAAAGTCGCCTTTGCAGCAATGCTGTTTGTGTGGGGTATAATTAAGTCTTATTGTAGTAAATAAGGATTTCCATTTTTTTTTCTATTCTCCTCACAAATAAGACAATTTGCCTTATTTTACGACCATTCAAAGTTTTACATTTTGATCTTAAAATGTAGCACTTCCACTGGGCCACTGAGTAAACTAAGACATTTTCTAAATCTATTGAATTCAATTATATGTTTATATACTATATACATTATATACTGGAATTTTAATTCCTGTTTAAATTTTGACCAATTTGCTGCTGCATTAAAAAGGTTACACTAATCAATTGAATAACCTCCATTGAGCCAACTAGTTGGATGAGTTTTTTGGACTCAGTGTGTGTTTTATATTTCTCCACAGTCATAGCGATCCCAACAGGCAAATCTGCACTCTGTTGTAAAATAACTAAACACAACGCCAAATTGTGTGATCCCTCATATCTTTATGAATAAAAATTAGAATGACGTACAAGCATGAAGAAAAAAAGTTTATAATAGCACCAGGATCATAAAACGGGAGAGACTACGTTCTCACAGATCCACACGACGTCATGGTACAGTAGATGAGGACAGGTACAGTATAAAGCTTTCTTAACCAAATCAAACCAGTTCAATGTGAGGAGTTGACTAGGTTAACAAGCTCATGTTTCATAGAATGCATTGCCGGTGTGAATTGTTTTCTCCTGCTAACAACATTACTGTAATGTGGTAATGCTGCTGATCTTTAAGGAAAGCTTTACTCAAAGCCACCTGCTTCTTTGTCTACCCTTTAACCTTTTAATACATTGTCCTTATGCTAGGACACATTGTTTGGACTTAGACGTACTGAACACACGACACATGGGACACAGAGATAATGTAGGGAACACTGAGATAATGAGTGGTACACATTCAAATGTACGATAAAGGGATTGTTAAGACAAAAACTATTAGCTGAAGATAAACTATTTAGCTGAAGAATAATGTCACATTTAAATTTCTCTTGCATTAATTGAGAGATATTTTAAAATATCAGTTTACTAATCAATGGTATTTTGCAGTTTACGTTTTTATTCCTCATTTCTTATCCAAATATTTTTTGTGTGACTACACTGCACAGTTGGCTTTATAGTTTCTGCTATTGACTGTCTTATATACAGTACATGTATGCTGTAGTGTGTGTACACTGCAGGATTTAGTGTGACAAGGACTTTGCTACCTCGCAAAAATGACGGAAGAATGATGAGGAAGAGGAGGAGACTTTAAGTGAGGGAAGCATTAACCAGGTCAAGGAAGGTCCTAATCTGGATGAGTGGATGGAGGGTTAACTCCTTTGACTGTTATGACCAAAAGATTAAAAGATAAAGAACCTGTTCTAAATATTTATTTTTCCCTCACCTAACAACTTTGTATCAGTTAAAATAGTAAATAAGCAGGCTTTAAAGAAGCACACTAATAGAACAAAAGTATTGGATTCAAAATAAGCAAATCCAGGAACGTACTGTTCCTCCATCAAGGACGCACTCCAAACTACATTTCAGCATGATCTTCCTGAATTTTGTGTTGCTTGTACCTACAGAACATGTTACAGGGTTTACTGTTTAGTATATGACTGCTTAATTTAGTATTTAACCTTTTGCCCTGACACCTGCTTGTCCACTCTGTTGCTCGACAGTCATATTAGATTACTTGTTCTGGTTGATAAAAATAAAAGTACCTATTTTTTTTTTTTTTTACTTATAGACTATAGACTGTATAAAAAGTGGACGTAGTCACCATGACTTCACCCATTGGTTTGTTTTGGCATTTTGGTCATTGCCATCTTGGTTTTTGGCTGTTGCCATCTTGTTTTTTTGCAACCAGAACGCTGAATATAAAATTTTTAGGCAACCAAAATGTTACAAATAACTTTCATTTACTGAAAACACACTGTGAAAGGGTTAAAGTTCTAAGACAAAAACACGGACAACTGCCAGACCGGACAACGCCGTGGTAGCGACCTGTCAATCACAAGGTAGCCACATCCTAAAACATCCCCTGCTTTATGGTCTATTTGACTCTAAATGGGACCATAATTCACTAAATGAACATCATGCTGTATTGAAGAAGACTTGAAACTAGTGATTGAGACCATAAACTCATGTTTACAATGTTTACTGAGGTAATAAATCAAGTGAGAAGTAGGCTCATTTTCTCATAGACTTCTATACAATCAGACTTCTTTTGTTGAACCAGAGGAGTCGCCCCCTGCTGGCTGTTAGAAAGAATGCAAGTTTAAGGCACTTTTGCTTCACTTCTCAGACCCAGAGGTTGCCCACTGGTATAACCATGTGAGATATCCTGGATTGACATATTAGAATTCTAAACAAAACTAACTTTAAAACATTTATTTCTGGAAGTTAAAAGTAAAAAAGATCCTTTTACTAACTGGCTCACACAAAATGATCATGAACCAGCACGTCTACGACTCTTCAAGATGTGACAGTGTCAGCTTTTCCTCCTTATTTCCGCTCAAGCTGGTCACATGACCAATCTCTCAGCTTTTTACCCTCCCTTTCCATCATCTTCCTGTCATCCCCCTGCTGCTCACCATCCCCCTTTCCCCCTGTAAGCTGACACAGCGCCTTGAAACATTAGCCGCTTTCTTCCTAATAGGATCTCATGGGCTTAAATTGTCATCTGATAAAACTAAGGAGCTTGATAGCTATGCTGCACCCTCTTAACCAATTTGTACTCAATTAGGATAATGGGGAAACAAGCAAAGAGGGACAGCTTTAATATATTAATGTGATAAAATGATTATCAATTTCCCTTGCCTACGACTTGGGTGGTATTAGGAGCATCTTGCAAGTCTCATATAAATATTAGCCATTAATGAAGTGGGATAAACATTAAAGGACATCAGAACTATTTGAATTAAATTCAAGAATGTGTGAAACATCATCTGTCTGGAGTGGCATGGCAAAAAATGAAACTGAGCCATCATTAATGTTATTAATTACAGCTGTTCTTTCATGCTATGACATGTCAAATGTTTACCAGATACGTTTCCTGCAATTTAAAGAGGTACTCCAGTTTTAGTATTGTACTTCCATAAAGTTGAGGGACTCACAAGAGACAGTTTTAAAAAGGAAGCGGTTCCTTTTTAGTCCCTGGTCTGGGTTAAGCTTCAAAAACCCTGTGGCCTACATCTCCCACAATGCAACTTGACAGCATCTTTTATCAGGCCCTCCTGTACATCTAAACTGCCACATCTTTCAAACTGACCATGTTTAGTTTGTAACGCAGGATTTCTGTTAAAATGTATGCATAATTTTGCTTATGAGGCCTGCAACCTCTTTCTTTGGATAGTTCAGTGGTCTTTTGATTTCCACTGACTAAAGAGTAACCTAACACTGACAATTGAGAGTATACTAACTGTGTATTAAGAGGGATTGTAGCAGGTGTACTTGTCAGTCAACTTGAGAAATACCAGCTGATCTTTTTATACCAATTTTTACCTACTGAAAACACTGTTAAGATTCAAATTAATGTAATACCTCTAACTTTTCTGACAGGGAACAACATGTATTGAGTGCATACTACATTTCTGAATCTATTGAATCACAAACAAGGAACCTTCTCACTTGCATCATTTAGTAATGGGACTAATTATCATTCTCTAAGTCCATTGACTGTCTTATGGTATCAGCTCACTAAGGCAATTAATGCTCCTTTCAATGTTTTGCCTTGCTAGAAGAATATTTTGATATCCTGGTACAACATATTTGACACGATAGAACACAACAGAAAAACAAAAACAAAAAACTGCATAAATATGATCGTGTCTTATTAATCAATTCATTTTTTGCATGCTCCTTTGTTTTTGTGAATGTATTAAACGTTGGTTAAAGATGGCTCTGAAAAAACATCCCACAGGCCTGACTTTCTTTTTTGTCACTATATGACAACAACCTACTTCATAGCGAATATATATATCTTTATGTTCTTTATTCATTCATCTAGTGGCAAAGCTTGACGTTCACAGGCGAAAATAACAAGCTTTGCAGTCTCTGCTTTCTTGCGAAACAACCTTGACAACAAATAAAAGGTGTTCAGCCAAAGCCACTTAACCTACAGCCATTCTGTTCATAGACAGCATTGGCAATGGAGCCCACTGTTGCCAGATGGCTTTAAACGTGTTGGCATTTAAAATTCCTCAGCTACTTAAGCATGTGCCAATCGTAAAGGCAAGTGCAAAGTTGCTATCTCCCTGATTCTGAGAAGATGGTGTATTCATGGACGGAAGACCTTCGCTCAGGTCTTTAATACATGTCAAAAGGTGTTGCAGAAGCTCTTATTAATCTTTTACCACATGCAGAACTTTCACTGACTGCTACTGTAGTACCATAAAAAGTGATGTGAATATAAACATGCAAAATATGTAGGTATTGGTAGATTAGACTTCTGTATTTTCTGTCAATATGGTCATTTACGAATACAATGCCCTGTTAAACAATGTGCTGCAGAGTACACAAGGGAAAACACTAAAATACAATTTAAGGGGGTGTTAAAGGGATAATAACATAATAAAAAAAGTCAGTATGTTCCTGATGTGGTTGATGCTTCAGACTAAACTCAATGCAAAAAAAAAAAAAAGAACACCTAAATTTGCATTCCTGAAACATTTGTTTTCTCATTTTAAATAAACACAAAATACTGTTGGACAAAATACTTTCTGCACCAATTTTCCATGTTGGATTTTTTTTGTCTAGCGTGTAAAGAACTCCTAAATATATCTTCAGATAGGAAGAGTGAGGTCAGAGGAAATCTCTAGTGAAGTCTTTAGGCTCATTAAGGATAGGATTGATCTCTGCAACACCTACTGTAGCTGCCACAGCTTTGGTTGTGCCAGCTGGCAGAGGAGAAATTTGCAGGCTGCAGGATAAAACGCCCCCGATGCCCCTAACCCAATTCTACTGTGAACGATCAGAGGCTGAGCAACAAGATTATTCGGCAAACGGGCCATATTATTTGTTATGTATTAATTTTGACACATGTCAACAATATGGTTAAATGGCACACACTCGACTGAAAAAATGTTAAAGGGGTGATAAGGACTGGGTTCAACATTAGTGTTGTCTGCTAATTGCTTGTGTTTTAATTAATCAGGTTAAATAGAGGATTGTACCTTATTACTGTGCCTCTCTAGACCTGTGCTTTAAACTCATTGTTGTATTTTTTGTTTCTGATAGGTCCCCTGGTATAGATCTGAAAAATGTAGCATCAGACGATAATTATTATAATTATTATTATTATTAATATTATTAATAATAAACAGCGCAACTTATTAGTTGTGTACTATTTATAGTAAC
This sequence comes from Sebastiscus tertius, assembly GCA_916701665.1. Taxonomy (NCBI): domain Eukaryota; kingdom Metazoa; phylum Chordata; class Actinopteri; order Perciformes; family Sebastidae; genus Sebastiscus; species Sebastiscus tertius. The sequence goes on along the minus strand of CAKAOH010041265.1, from coordinate 26,869 downwards.
TCTTTCCAACTAGACAAAATAGGAAACCATTCTAACTTTGTTTATTCTTTTTCCTTAACAAAATAATATAATGTAAATCAAATTTGCTTTGAACAAAACGATTCACTTCTCCGTTTGATTTTATTTCATTAATAAAGCCAGCCACAGTATGTCCGAAGCAATGCCGCTCATAAAGAGTTAAGTGCCTACTTGAATGAAACTATTTGTTGAATACAAGTCTTTACAGTTTGTAGCCATTCAAGTTAAAAGTCCATCTCTGTGTCTTTTCTCCCTTACATTGTCTATAATGAAGGGATTAGCGAAAACTCTCAGTACGAGCCATTATCTTTCAGACAATAGATTTTTTGAAAGAAAGTTTTGTCGAGGCTTCATTAGCAATGGCCTCCCTCTGTGGTCTGAATGCAGGACACATTTGGAGCAATTACTTGACCAGAAAACAACTGTCAGTCATTCTTAAAGGGGAAGGATTCCAATTAATAAACCTCTTAAACCCTTTGGTTTTACTACCATTCCCCTGCGAGCATCGGTGTCTTGTGTGGTTAAGGAGAGTTTTGTCAGGAGAGAAAGACATTACATGTGCTTGTTGCACAGGACTCCAACGGTAGGTCCTTTGCTCACTTGTGTGCAGGGGATTTCAAGGACTTAACTGGGAGTAACAAGTGCCTCCAGTAGATATTGTCAGTGTCATTCGTCTACTTATGGACTACAGAGACACCATGTATGTAGCATAGCCTTTGGTAGGAATCTGAAAGAAGGTAAGATTACTTTATGTACTTTCCTTACTGTGCATTCTGTCAATTGATACATGGGTTTCCTTAATGCTCATTTGTATTCAAGAAAATATTGTCCGAGGGCAGCTTGCTTTTTGGTGCCTCTCAAGACGTTCGCAAATGTCGTTGGGTAGATTTTAAACTAAATTAACTGCATACCTATGTAAAAACTTTTAAAATGCTGAGGTTTAAAATGTATATGTAAAAACTGATGGGAATCACACGCAAGAGAAAATTTGATTCCTTTTTTTAGACACTAAACTAAACATTCCTCAGCGATTCACTTTTGAATTCTTCCTACTTTTGTTTGTTTTTTCTTTCTATATCTTAGTTTTTTTTGCGTGTAGTCAACAACATGTGTCATGATTATTCTTTGTAATGGATATTATACTAACGTAGCATAACTTGGTGAAGTTTCTTGTGGTTAGATATTCACACTCACTATTTAAAGTAATTTATCTTAACATTAAAATCAAAGGGAACCTGCTTCACTAATGTCTAATGTTATATATTGTTTCTTTTCTCTCATTCCCTTGCAGACAAAGATGTGAGTTTGTTCAGCTTTTGTGTAAACAATATCATCACTGAAGTGATTCTTGAAGGATACGGCCCTCACGCTGCACATAAATCTGCTCCATTGCACGTGAAGCAGAACAACAGCTCTGTACAACAACTGCTCTGCTTTGTCTCACTTGGTAGCATTTTGCTTTTTTTCTGACAAAGAAGAGAGAAAGTGTCTCAAAAGGCTCGGATGCATTTGTCAATGGATACCCTGGGAATAGTGGACGATAGTTGCCTGGACAACTATGACATGGCAAAAGGTGCTGGGTCAAGCGGTGGAGGCCGGGTCCACAGTATTGATGTCATACTGGGATTCACTAAAGACCAGGACCCTTTACTCCAATCGGTAGGCGATGATGACAGCCAAAAAGCCAACGGAGAAAACCCACAGCACCCTGAGAAGCAGGTCCCGTCGGACCCCTATGGGCACCTTCCAGAACTGGGCGACAGCTCCCAACATTCTTCCTACCATGGTGAGTCTTTTCAGAAAAAAAATTATAAGGCACAAAAACTCTCCAATACTTTTCCTCAGGATCATAATGGGGATTTTCAGGGGATTTTGTCTTCAGCTGTACAACAAGCGGAAGTAGAGCTGCACTAAGTTTGTCAGAGTCTCGTGTGTCCAGTTTTGAACACAATACTCCCACACAGTTTTCCCCATGTATTGGACCAGTGCCCTTCTATAAAAAAAAGAGTTCAATGTCACCTTTTAGCAACCACTAAGGGATGATGAGGTATTTGGTTGTTCAAGTTATAACTTGTACTTAAGCTACTGATTGGCAAAATGAGTAATAACGGCAGCAGTTTTCGGGAGCATTGTACTACATTTAAGTGCATTTATATTTGTGTGCTTCATCTATGAGGACAAAACCAGTAATTTCTCAGAAATGTCATTTTATGCCAATCGGACTCTGACATTTGCAGTACAACAACAGAAATACAAAGGCCAGCCAAAGAAAGATGAAGTAATAGCAAATGTCTCTTATTGCCCTACATAATGTTACCCAGTCTCATGAGTGTTCCAGCTATGCTGCTGAATCCTGATTTTTCACTTAAATGTCCCCTTACATTGCTTTAAAGTTAGAGAAATTCTACTTTGACAATATCACTCTGTGTCTGCCAGTTCTAAAAATTTTATTTAGTCGATATGAAGTAAAATAATTAAAACTAGGGTGCAGTTTTTTATTATGGCTGCACCTTTACTGTATATCAAATATAAATATATTAAATTATTTTTCCTGTAATAAGTCTTTTCTTTTGACTTGACACATGTAGCTACTAATGTGAATAACGGTTACATTCCATTCAGGTTTTAGTTCCAGGGCCTTGTTATTGTGAATGCTAGCTTAATGGCACATCTCAATGGAGGAGAGACAAAAATATAATTAGTTACACCTGTGCTCTTCTTCTTCTCAACTTCTCATGTCCATCATGAGACAAATTCATTCAACCTGGGACATTTGTTACCTTTGGTAACTTTGGGATGATGTGCAAATTTAAAATAATGTTCTATGGATTAGAGCATTGCTTGTCCACTCGGCAGGTTTTTGTAAGTATGGACATGTCTGTTTGAAAATACGAGGTTACTACTTACTGTAAATCAGCTAAACTTGCATGTAATAAGGGGTGTTGTTTGGTACATACTTCAGTTTTCATTCACTTTCATTTTACAACTACTTGTATGCTAAAAATCCTATTAAAGCCTGTGATAAACATGACCGTTCAAATGTTATGAGCATATTCACCTGCTGTATGTTTAAGTTATCTAATGCAATATTGCTATTTTCTTTGAAATAATCTATAGACATGATGAAGCTGTTGTAATATTTTTAAAAAATCAACAAAAATACCACTTAACAGACATTGCAAAAAGATAACAAACGGTTAGGAAGCTGTAGAATTATGGACATGTGCAATTGCAACTCATATTGTCTCTCAGCGGCCATGCTTGAATGTGACCTGCTGTTACTCGGTCAACTTTAAAGATTTCATATGTGTCCTGTGTACACATGAAAACTGCAGATTTTTAATAACCAAGAGACATAATAATTCTCTGTATATGTACAGGAGGATAGTAATACAGCATGCTTGTCTGATTATAGCCTGCTATGCAAATGCTGTTTATGCTTAATAGCTGAAAATATGAATAGTATATTGACATAGCTACAAGCTATGTGAAAACTTACTGCCACTATTTAAGTGCTTCATACAACAAAACAAGAATTTGCAAGACTTTTATATGAGCCTTGGGGGGAAATTTGAACTTCAGATCTACCTGCGGAATTTTAACTTCAATTTAGATAATTAGCTAACATTTTTTTCACCACACTTGTGGTGATTAAAATATAATTTGCTCCGTAGACATGACTGATACAGCAGACTACATACCTCTATGAAGGTGCTTAATGCCTGACTCTTGTACATATATAATTATATAATATACCAAAGCCAGAGTGTGACTCCTTTGCCTAAAGAGTTACATGTTTAATCTAGAGTTCACCATATTACGGTCAACAATAACACAATTTAAATGGGATGATGTTGAGGTGGAAAACCTTTTTTCTTCCATTCAACAGAAAAACACATGGGCATTCAATTTTGATGCGTATTAAAAGTCATCATCCACTCATTCTCTATTCATGGTGTACCCTTTAGAACAATAAGGCCTTAAGCTTTTGCTGCCTGACATCATTATTTTAAAGTAAAGATCTGTCGACCATCTTGCCTTGAACGATTTGGTATGATTAACGAGCTTTGGTGCATCAAACACATGGCTCATTTGCTCTACGTGTACATCCATGTCTTGGAAGACGCAATCTGGACTATGACCGTTTACTCGGCTTGTGCAGAAGCCAACTAAAGTCCCTTGTTAGATTAGAGGAGGCGGGGACTCGCAGGTTTAACTGGTAGCATCTGTTACTATGGGATTACTGCAAGGGAAGAATTCAGTGAAAGACGTGATGTCATTTGGACTTGCCAAACCCCTGGTGTTTGCAAGCCCTCAACTGTATAAAGGGTTCATCAGTCATTAAGCTGTTTTATCATGAGGAGAAGAGATACGATTTCACTTTTTGATCAGGCTGCATGTAAAAATGTTACATCGATTTTGAAATGATCCACAATCACAATAAATAGAGGTGTTTTTTTCTTAAAACTAGATAAAAGACAACATATAGATCAAGAATAATGCAATCATTATTTATTTTATATCAAATATATCTGGGATGAATGAAATAGGAAACATATTTTTTTGGAAATGCTGTGGAATGTGATCCATGTCCATGCAACAAAGCTCAGATAGTAAGAGATTTCTAAGGCTGGTAACTAAATTTCTGGTTGAAACAGGGTAACACGGTGAGAAGTAATGTGGGGAGTGACTTTTGAAAAGTCAAACACACATACGTTTGCCATTGTTTGTCCATAAAAAACTGCGATTCATTAAGTTTTACTTAATGAATCGCTGCTCTAAGAAATGCTTTACCTATTTTCTTGAGGTGTCAAAACTTTTGATTTATTCAGCATGAATAAATACTGACCAAGTTGTCTTTGGAAAAGCAAAAGAAGCTTTGAGGTGTAAACTAGTGAAGATTCACTGATATGACATGTTATTACTCTTGAAGGCAGGGTAGTGCACAAAACTGATTGTCCCTAAAATGATGGACTCCTTGGCGGAGAGGTTTGTTTTTGTGGTTTTAAATGTATAGTATAGTCCTACCTCTCCGAGATCCTTCATTGTTCTTTTATGTTTACCTTGCTCTGTTCTGACGGCCAAATAAGATTTGTCAAAATGGTCCTTTAAGGACTGCTTACTGGCTTCATACCAGCGGCACACCAGTTGGTTGTTTCAAATGTTCCATTAATTCTGTAAATATATAAACGAATTTACATCAATCATCCACCAATTTGCGTATATGGAGGGAATTCTCTAAAAATTTGATGCGATTTTTTTTAAATCACACCCAAGGTCAAGAGTAAATGATTAAACATAAGACATAAGAAGAGAGTGTGTGGGCTACTAGATGCAGATCACTCGCATTTGGGTTAATGACACAAAATATGAATGTTCTGGAAAATGGTGCACAAAATTCTTCAAAATATGCTAGGATATGATATCCCTATGAGCTACATGGTAATCTATTCTTGAAATTGTAACTTAACAGAAGAAAATGTATAAAAAAGGGATAGGTATCTGGTCAAAATATTGCTGATAGCTAGTAAAAAAAGCTATCACAAGGAAATGGGGTAGAGTGAATCCCTTTCCAAGGAACAATGGATAGAGATAGTAGAGGAACTCTACATAATGGAAAAACTGATGCGTGGTTTGAGATTGCAAGAAGCACAGGTAGAAGAAAAGTGGGAGAAATGGACATTGTCCAGGACCCAAAACAGCGACGAAGACACGGAAAGGACAGCTGATCTAGTGGATCTAACTGAGAGAATGGATAAAGTACTCAAAATGTAACTCCCAACATAAACCTTTTCCCTTTTTATTTTCTGTATTACCTTGATTTTATGTTTGTTTGTTTAGACGTTCATCTGTGGGATTTTATGTTTTTAAATGGTGAAAATATCAGTGGAAAATTTTAATGTTAATGGATATACATTTTCTTGCATCTTACATTCTTGCTATATTTATCCTGTCCTTCATTTTAGAATCGGACCTTTTCTCTGGTGATAAGTGTGATGAAGAAATGAGCAACTTGCAGAAGGAAGTGGACATTGCTGAGGGGTCTCCAGAGGCCGTTACAGAGGAAGAGTACACTAAAAAGAAACACAGAAGAAACCGCACCACCTTCACCACCTATCAGCTTCATGAGCTGGAGCGAGCCTTCGAGAAGTCCCACTACCCAGATGTCTATAGCCGTGAGGAGTTGGCAATGAAGGTTAACTTGCCCGAGGTTCGAGTTCAGGTAAGGACTAAGTGAAATCCTAATGGTATACTACGGTATTAGTAACATGGCCATGCTAATGGTATTGGTTACACGGCCCGTGCTGTACTGAGCAGAGAACTGCAGCTTCAATTTACGGCGAATTGAGCCAGCGACGAAGGAGGAGTTCGAGCAAAAATGCTATTTATAATTCAATATGCCACAACGTATTCATCATTTATCATACATTTCCCCCCATACTTCATGGTGGTGGACAAAAAGTTTTGAACACTTCTCATAAAACCACTTTTCCAATCTCCAAATCTATTTTACTAAGTTTATGTATAATGTTATTGTGGATGCCACATTCATTTGAAAGTCTCAGACTTCAGCACCACCCAATGGTAGTATTAGAAGGTACACAGCATAATCTGTGCAAGTTTTTGTATTTTTCTGATGAATGATTTTTGCTATTGTCTCGGTGCCTCGCTGCACCATCTCATCTTATTTCATTTTTCTTTGTCCAGGTGTGGTTCCAGAACCGAAGGGCCAAGTGGAGACGACAAGAAAAGATGGACACTAGCACCATGAAGCTCCATGATTCCGCCATGCTATCTTTCAATCGTCCTCCGATGCCTCCTAGCGTGGGGCCGGTGGCCAATCCGATGCCCCTCGATCCCTGGCTGACCTCGCCCATCTCCAGTGCCACGCCCATGCATACCATCCCAGGGTTCATGGGTTCACCGCAGGGCCTGCAGCCCGCCTATCCGAGCCACAGCTTCCTAAACACCCCACCTGGCATGGTCCAAGGTATGCAGCCAATGGGCCCTCCTCCCTACCAGTGCCCACCCAGCTTCAACGATAAATACCCGATGGAGGACGACAGGAGTTCCAGCATCGCAGCACTCAGGATGAAGGCCAAAGAGCACATTCAGTCAATGGATAAAACCTGGCAGCACATGTGAACTTCATGTGCTACTGTGGAAGGATTTTTGAGCTGCTCCCGTGAATGTTTACAAACTGCTTTTCCACCGTTTGTTTCATGTACTCGCGACGAGGACACATGACACCAAAGGAGTCAGACATTTTTTTTACTGACGCGAATAAGCATCTGTGAAAATAAACTTCTTGTGATTAAAAAAAAAAAAAAAATCACTTTAAAATGTTTTTAGCCCTAAGGGAAAATTATCAAATCTCTCTGAGGGGCATTTATTTTGGTTTAGCTCAAAAAGGTTTGGGAATAGACTCTTGTTTAGAGAAAATCCTCAACATGAATGTTTTAACACTTTTATGTCAACATTAATTTTGTAAATTTCTGATAAATTTCAGACTGAAATATAGTATATGAGAGGCTAAGTAGAGCCATGTGGTCAGCAGTAGCAACGTTTGTGGTCTTAATTGAGGGGTGTCCTTTTTTGTGGAAATAAGATATTTTATAAAAAATGTAATATTAACCTAACTCTGTCTATATGTAACTGGGTGTACAATTTCCCTGCTCCCCCCGGATTGATAATATCTTTATGAGGTTTAATGAACACTGTGCTTTGAGCATTTGCTGGTATCTAGATCCTCAGAACTAGACAATGTTAGTATCAATTTGTTCAAAGAAGTTTTTATCCCTGTAGGTCTGTTTGGTTGGGTTTTGGTTTTTATTATTTTTTCTGAACAGTGCAGATACTGTCGAGCTATTTCTAGTATATTTTCAGGACCTTTGTAAGTGCACACAAATCCTTCTCCCACTTAAATTTAAGTTTGATTAGGTTTAAAATCGATATGTGTGTGTTTTATTTAAATCATTAAAACTAGCCTTTTTGGAGGAGCATTGAGCCCTGATGGGGGAGGTTATCGGAAGTCACAGAGCGTAATCTGGCTCGGAGGCTAATTTAAACAGACAAGCATACCTCTTAACACCTAATTACTGCTTTTAAAGCGATTAACCACGGATTCTCAGCCATAGACAGAATGCCCTCAGATGCCCCTTAAAAATCCTTTTCAAGACCTGATTAACCTCTCCCCTCCCCTCAGACTTGAACATTTATATTATTTTTAACTTACAGATAAGGCCCAACATCTCCATGTTGCTTTTTTATTATGCCCTGTCTTAACCTTAATCTTATTGGTAAAGGATGCTCCTCATTGCGTTGTTGACAAAATATTCACTAAAGACAGGTGGATTAAGAGTGAGAAAGTTAATGGGTGCTGGCAGCCTCTCTAACCCTTGGAAGTAGCACAGTTTGATGTAACTGTTGGACCACAACTAGAAGGAAATGACGTTACACTGACGTTATGTCAGAGACATAAGGTCATGATAATATTGCTTGTGTGTTTTATACTGAATGTGTGTATTTGGTGTGTGGCCATTAAAATGATGCAGAAGGGTGCTGGGCTGGCAAAGTACATTTTCCTATAATCATTTTCTCTCTGGCTCTGGAAAGACAACAAAAACATTTAATTTAATGGAATCAAGGGAGGAAGAACTTGCCATTCATTTTACCTGGGCTTTCCACTATCTGGAAAAAATCACATGCCATTAAGTTAGTGTTATCATTTCCTACTTAAAGGCGATACTGAGTACTGTGACAATGCTTTGAGGGGAATTTATCAGGCAATTGAAGTCCCCTGTGGACACCATAATGAAGTGTAAGGAAGAGTTATCATTTACATCACTTCCAAACTTTGTCTATATCTTGGCCTTTAGAAATGGCAGCATCCACACTGTCAGTTTTATAGGTTTTGTTGTTTATATTGTTATAATCCCTGTTGACAACAGTGGACTAAAAAGCCAAAGAAATAAAAAAAGAAAAGACACATTTATAAATGTGTGAGGATGTTTATTGTTTTTTTTTCATCAGTTTTCAATATCATTATAACTAATTTCTAGTCCTTTCAAGTTTTTTTAGAATGTGACTTTCCATGTGCAAAACACAGAATAAAGTTACAGTAGCACCACTGTAGAAGCACTTTGATTGTGGATCTTGTTTTTCTTTCTACACATGCATTAGTGAGCCACCAACATGACTTAGTGCCGTTAATGAGCGCTGGTGTACAATAGGCCATGTAAGCTGTGACAGAGCGAGCTGGCCTGATGGAGGCCTGTTGTGTTCGTCCAGGCCTGTGGAGCTTTGCCAGGCCGTTAGGCAGATGAAGCTCCACTCCATCAGGCCCAACCGGGGGTGTCAGGAGGCCCCGCCTGCTAGGCTGCAGAGGCCACAAGGGCTCAAGTTCTAATTGCCCTCCGGTAGCCTGTGTGGTTTAGCTGCTCCAGTTTATTTTTGGATGGTGGTTCCTATAGAGGTCTATTTTGCATTTGAGTACTTTGCAACAATGTCTTAGTAGGCAGACAACCTAAACAAAATACCCAACATTTTTTGTGACAGAACAGTCAGATCTTTCTGTCAGATGTTTCACAGCGTTTATCTATAGTCAAACAGATTTGGAGGTTGGGGTAGGAAATTGTTAGATACTGAAGCAGTGGCTTTATGAGAAGTGTTTGAGGTTCAGTATATTACAAAGTAACAATGATTTGCAAAGATTCTCTAAGTGGAAGAGGTGAAAATGAAAAACTCTAGTGTGCAGGGTTACGTTTATTTGATTTAGATTTGATAACATTGCACCAGAGCACCACCTGAGCTACCATAGGGCAGGTGGGACATTAAGATATTATAAATATTTGTGTGTACTGTAATTGCGTCTTAGCGAGGTAGATCTGAACCTGTGACCTTTTCAGAATACACCCTTTAAAATAGGATAAAAGGAAATATTGAGGATGGACACTGCTCAAACCACTTGTTTAGCCACTGGATAGGGAAACTTGCTTCCTGTCCATACATATCAACTGTTTCAGAGTTGTCAGTAAGAATAATACTAGTCTTTGAGCCTTAGTTGACTCTTGGGAACATAGTAAAAAAGGTTTACCAAATAATATGTAGGCCTCTTAGCACCTCTGCACGCTGAAAATAATTGCCAAGGATAGGACATCATGCACTTAACAAAGTGAGTTCTCTCTTAATTATTACCCTTTAGTTTTGCAGGTTGAGCAATTGCAAAATATTCATACCATTTATATGCTCAGGAGTTTGATGTAATAAATCAGTGGAAAGGATGTAGATAAAAAGTGTTAAACTATGCTATTTTTAATGATAACCCTTTCTCACCACACCTTTGTCAGAAAGACTTAATGTAGCAACACCCAAACTATGCCACACTCAGAACTAGTAATTAATTACACACATTATTATGTTATTTTGCTTGGCCAAGCGTGACCTTCGCTGGGGCCCAGGCTCTAGTTAACAGGCTGACTAGCGGGACGTGGTCCACGGTGGAAATAATAAGGGAAAGGAGCGGAATTAATTGGGTTTGATTAAGAATACTTTTCAAAGGGACACCATTTTCCCCCGTTGACATAATTGGGGATCACTTAGAAAGGGGGGGGGGGGGGGGGGGATTTTGTTGGCTGGCGCCAGTTGCTCGTCTTCGCCCCAGTGTTCCAGTGTTCACTTTGGGAAAACGGACATGTCACTCAAAAAGCACTCCCTCCTTCGCCCTTACACACATGTGCAGAGCATGCACCGGCACACATGTTAATGGTTTAGTTTTGCATTCATTTCATTGACTGACATTCACTCTCTGTTACTCATCTTAACCTTAACTGACTAATGAATGCCTAACTATCCCTAAAACTGACCTTTAGAAATCCTATTAATGAGTGCTGAATGTAACTAAAGTGAAACCAGACTGCCGACACAAGGTTGTTTTCATAAATTACAGACTGTAGTGAAGACCTCCCTTTGCTGTTGCGTGTTATTGTTTTTCAAAACTTTACAAAAGGTGAGATTGTGAGCAGTTTTAATGTCTTTTGTAATGATCCGTTTATGCAATTATAGGGCATTGTTTTTGTTTTCTCCTCTTGACCACAATTTATTAAGGTCATACTAAAAAAATCTTTTCCTTATCACACCCCGGGAAAATAAAGTAGTTTCCTGATTACATGTTAACTGTAGTCAGCGTGAGTTCAGTCAATTACAAAGGATTGCAATGGCGACAAGCATCAAAATTACCATCTGTATGTTCAGCATGTTCCAAACATGTTTGTACTATAGTGTTGCCAACATAGGCTGAATACAATGCTTGTTTCAATCCTCAGCCACAACAAGCAAGCTCTGTATTGGTTTGTGCACATTAGATCACCTGTCTCTTACCTGAATTCCAGTGCTGGTGCGAGTGCGGAGTGGTCTGGCGGTTGGCTTCGTCTTCTGAGGTGTTGGGACTTCCGGGCTTTATCTCTACTCTCTTCCCGTACACAAAATACGTGTCAGCATCAATAGCAACAGAAACATATTGGTCAACTTGACAGCTCCGTCATCAGTAGATGTGATCCATCCATATTGTTTGAAGCCAGCCAGCTGCGTCAGGTCCTGTGCATATGGAACAGGCATTGTATATTAATTGGTTGATGTGGGGTGATGTATGTATGGATAGTTAATCTGATTACTGTTTTATCTTAACCTGTAGTGATCCAGGGTGCCTCCAACACATTCTCTCCTAAGATCATCGTCATTAGTCCCTCTGCCCATTCCCCTCTTTGATTCTTGTTGTTGGTTTTGTCAGTCTTAGTTTGAGACTGATTAAGAATTTTACGCATTAGGTTTTTCTGATGTGCTTTTCGAGGATAAAATGTTTTGAATCACAATGGTGAGTAGGTGTAAAGACTTTTAATTGTTTATGGAAAGCTATGAAGATTTGGACTTACAATACAACTCAACTTCCTCCAGAAGATGATTGACGGATGGAAAACAACTCAAGAGAAAATTTATCAGGTTTTGATATTAACGGGGCGACTAGATTTACCAACAGTATTCAGATTTTCTGAGTGAAGCATTTCGGCATTGCAGTTGTGATCAGTTATTCAATAAATGTGTAATTTAACTGCAACATTTGAGAGGTCACTTGTGCTACTTGGCCAATACATTGATGGCACCTGACATAAATGCATAAAAGGGAAGAGGAAAACCTCATTACTTTATACCACTGGAATGATTTGTCAACTAGTAGAACATCCATTTAAAAAGGTATAGCATTTGTTTTTGTGTAACACTTAATTTTACACTGCAATATAACTTGTAACTTTCTTAAGTACACCAATTAACAGGCATTTGACATTCAATTACAAATACATTTATTTTGCCTATAAGCAATATTACACATTAACACAGACATGCAGATATCTTTTATTTGATGTCGCAGAGCAGGGCAACCCCACGCAAGATCCATTGTTCTGGTGACTGGATGGTAGGCAACACCACTGCTGTGATGTAATTCAGGTCTGTGCGCCTTGGTTTCTTGTAGATGGGGCAGACATATAGCTTAGGATCCATGGGGGCAATAGAGTTGATGGCAAACATGTGGATGACAGGCAAGGGTGTGAACAGCACTTTGGGTGTGGACTCGATGAGATAGGTGTTTTTCCTGTCCCAGCCGGCGCCCTCCAGGTACAGACCATAAACATAAACTCCCTCCTGTTGAGGAGAGGCAGTCAGTGACATATTAATGCATGTTTTCTAAAAGACTAAACATCAATTGTTCTCTTGTCTCACGATCAACTTACTTACTTATTGTAATGTCCTAACAACTTTATCATGAATGTAGGCGTAAGCTGAATTTGAGATCTATGTAATTTTATTATTTGGTGTATTGCTTGTATCTCCATGCTTTTTGACTCACTGTAGGTGAGGCTGTGATCTCCTCCACTGCCTGCTTTAGTACTTTGTTGTGCAGGGTGACAGTGTCCAGAGCCCAGCCTTTGTTTGCCCTTGTTACTTCTTGTCTCATAGCTGTTAGGAACCCTGCAAACATCCCCCATTAAAGACATTATTAGCATAAGTCTGATATCAATTCAGCCCCGGCTGATGGCATCATTTACTTGAGGTCTTCATATAGCACCTTCATATATCATTGACCACCGTCAAACTCAGCGTGTCTCATGCTTTGTTCACACTACGAGTGACACAGCAACAGCCTACAAGTCATTTTCAATGGAAGCCGGTGACATGAAGCTTCAAACTGACGCCCAACATTTGTCGCTGTGTGACGGGCGTGATGCGCTACAAATCAAAGTTGAGCTGGTCTCAACTTTTTTGTAGTGCTCCAATGAAGTGGTGAAGCGTCAACCAATCATATGTTTTTGTTTCACCCTGTTCTTTTCTATCTAAAAAAAATGCTGTTAGCCAGACCCCAGTGCTATTTAACGACATAACTACGCCAACGAGCGCTTGAGCAACACTTCAACGATGACTCGCCGACAATGTAGCTGGCGATGCTGGGCGTTTTGTTGATTTTGTTGCTCGTAGTGTGAACGTAGCACCAATCAATCAGATTTAATCTATTGGAATTAATTTATTTTCCTTTATCCTCAAAACTACAGCGATTTAAACATTAATACAACATGTCTAGTGTTCATTATATGTATTAGTGGGAGAGAACTCTAATAATGCCTTACTTTACAAAAAACTGTTACTCACCCTGTGGGTTGAAGAAGCCTGTCATCCAAAAGGCTTTGGGTCTTCCTTCAAACACCCAGCTGTGGAACTGCTCATTTCTCTCCAGAAGCTCTGTGAACCAAAAGCCCAGTGTGGAGGACTCCCAGGAGATTTTCCTCCACTGGTTTGGAACACGGGCATCAAAAATATTGTCCAGGGCATCACGGAGGTTCTAGGAGTCAAGAACAGATCAGTGATTTCACTGCACTTAAAACCTTCATGATAATTAAAGATATTTTTACTATTACCTCCGGCAAAGACAAAGGCCTTGAAGGCGTTGGTTTGTTTGTTTGTTTGTTTGTTTGTTTGTTGGTCTGTTTATTAGCAGGATTACTCCAAAAGTTTGCAATGGATTTGAATGAAATTTTTTCAAGGGTTGGGGTGTAGCACAGTGAACAATCCATTCGATATTGGTGGCGATCCGGATCATTCGGATTCAGGAATTTTTTTACGGATTCCGATCAGCCACAACATTGTGACCACTGGGTATAACACATGTGCAGCGTAACTGATGACGCGTCAACGACGCGTTGGCGACGCGTTGACGACACATTGATGACGCGTTGATGACGCGTGACCCCGTCTCCTTCCTTCTTTGAGCAGAGAGAGATGTGTGTGGATGTGTGGCAAGACATTGAGGTGTGGGAGCTGCTGGCCGTCCGCGGTGAAAAAGAAAAAAGCGGTAGATGAAGAATGAGAGACAACATAGTGTAACATCATAAAGACATAACAAGGAGGCTGAATGAGAGAGGCATCCGCTGATATGTTACAGGGAAACACACCATGTTAATAATTAGCCGACCACCTCACTGTACCGCCAGCTGTGAGCTGTGATCTGTGATCTGTCTTTAAAGTCAGGCACCTTGGCGGAGGTCTGCACTCTCCGAGTGCCATTCTAGTTATGAATAAAATCATTTTTCAAAATTACATGTTTCAGCATTGCAATATGCAAATATTCAGTGAATATTAATTGTGGAGAAAAAATGTTAAAATCGAATTTCAAACATGTACTGAAGTTAGTATTTTAAGAAACAAACAGTAAAGCCTTGATGTTTTAGAGTGAGCAATGAGATGAATTAGTGATCTGACCTCACTCATTATGATAGTACCATCGATGGCCAGCTTCAGCTCAGTCAGACTAGTGCGCACCACACTGAAGATCCTTTGCATTCGATCCACCTCCTGACGTAGGAAGACGTTCATTGAGCTCAGAGCTCCCATCTTTAAAAGCCTGGCTTTGACCTTAACACATAAAAAATGCAGAATTTAGATTTTAGTTGGTGCAAGTGGTGACTAAAACCCTAATGATCAAACAAACTCACCTCATGTGGCACATAATTAGCGGGCAGTTTCTCCAACATGTCCTCTGCCATGCTGTGGACAATGGATTCCCGAGTCACTCCTGATCCCCCTCCACTTTCCTTGGGCTGGATATTTATGATTGTGTCCAACAATTCAGCAGATGTGTTCGTCTGATAGCTGGTCAACATTGAACAAAAAGCATAAAAGTTATGTTAGCAATAACATTTCACATTATAAGCACAGTATCTTTGTCATTAATATTTTTAGGGTAATGTTTCCTTACGTGATATCAGCATTAGGATGCAGCCCCAACACCAGGGGTGAATCCACAGTGGGCAAGTTCTGAATACATTCCATGTACTCCTCTACTGTCTTGCACACAGGAATTGTGTAGCCCGTGTAGAAGGAAAATGATGGATCAAACATCTTTTTACTGAACCACACCTGCAATGAAAAACACTCATTCTCATGTATTGTAACAAATCAAATAAACGTATTAATCAAGGAGATGTAACACATGAATGAACACAAAAATGGGATTATTACACGCGCAAAACACTTGAGTAGGCGTTTGTCATAGTCATCTGTAACCCTTCCTCCGTATTGGACCTCAGCTAGCATGTATTGCACAGTTACCCAGGACACATCCTGTCGGAAAGCACAAAATGACAAGTGAGGGAAGATGATAAAAACATCTTTTAAGTTAGACCACTGTTGTTAAATCCTCACCTTCCTGGGGCCACAATCATCCAAGTGTCTCTCAACAAATTCAACACTCGCAGTGAAATCAGCAGAGTTGAACTCATACGGTATGTTCCAACCCAATGGTCCAAATTTGCGTCGTTCCTCAGAGAGAAAGCAATAAAACACATGATTATGTGTAAAATCAAGGGAATGAGCATCAATCATTACTAAAGAGAAACACTGTGTGATTATGAAGACCATACTTCCCTAGGAAAGAAAAAACTAGGGATGCACTGATCCAATTTTTTTAGTCCCGATACCAATAGCAATACCTGGGCTTGGGGTATCGGCCGATACCGAGTACTATTCCGATACTAGTGTTTAATTAATAAGCTGTATGCCTCAATGTGTGGAAGTGACTGGGATCATTTTGTTATGTGTAAGGCAACACCAGGCTTGACTTAAACATTATTTCCTAACAAATAAATACATAGATATAAAGTGAATTGTTGAATTGTTAATTATTATTATTAAAATAATAAATCGTACACCAACAACTTGGCAAAAAATTCTTCAAAACTAACAGGAATCACAATTAAGGTGTAAACCTTTTTAATGCAGCAACAAATTGGTCAAAACTTAAACAGGAATTCAAATTCATGTATATAATGTATATAGTATATAAACATAGCACTGAATTTAATAGATCGGCCCCATTGTCACCGATATTCGATCCAGCTATTTGAGTCAGTATCGGCCCGATATCCGATCCAGTATCGGTATCTGTGCATCCCTAGAAAAAACTCAACACATTGTTCGATCAAGGATTTACTGTTGTGAATAGTTAAGCACACTTTGACATTTAAAAACATTAATGACTTAATTATAGTAGGCTATCAGATTAATTTCTCTTTCCAGATAACAACATGAAAAAGGAAGGAGTAAGAAGAAGTAGAAGTAGGACTATGTCGGGATTCCCTTTAAATTTTGCTTTGTTCCCAGTCTGAACTGTGCCAAGAGCTACATCTTTCTTTATTGGCTCCCTGACCTTGAAATGGACAGTACCTGCACAGCAGAGTGGAGAAAGGCCACACTATACAGCATGGGCTTCCACATGGGCAGGTTGATGACTTCCAACTGGTTCTGTGAAATTCCTGCAAACGTGCGTTTCAAGCCAGCACGCACTCCCTGGGGTGGATCGTTGGTAAACTTGATAGAGGACTAGAGGTAAAGAGGTGAGAAACAATAGTTCTAAGCTTGTACATGTACAGTTTATACAGTAAGTGCAACACAGTATTTGTAGAGGTTAGGTCAGGAAATAAAGTCACACCTTACATAATAACTTTATAAAGTGTCACCTGTAGGAGTGTGATGGAGAATTGATCGTGTGGCTCTGTCGTGATCCACACCCTGAAAGTACCATGCATGGTCTCTGCATTTGTGATAGTTTCTAGCAACTCATCCATAAACTCCAGGCCCAGGTGGCAATTTTGCAGAAGGACCCAGCCTCCCTATTCATATCCAGATAAAGAGGCCACAGATCAGGTGAAAAGGTCAGCCATCACTTTAGAAGTACTCATTCATACAACGTACTACTTCATTACATACATACATACCTGCGTCATTGATGCCTGAAGAAGCTTCCTTGCATGCACCTCCTGCCCTTGCCCCATGGATATAGCACTGCTTTCTATAAGACACAACACACAACGTAGTGAGATGATGACATGTAGCACATGTACAATTCTTCAGGGTTAAGATGAGAAGCTTATAACAGTTGTACGTTTAATAGGGCAGTAAAGCTCACCAAGTTCAAGTCTTTTAGCAAGTGCTTCAATTTGACCAGTGGGATCTGAGCCCATAGAGAGGAAGCATATAAGAGGGGTGCGAGGGTCGCTCTCCTCCCATGTGCTGTGAAGGTTCAAGATGACCGGTTCAGCAAATCTCATGCCCAAGGATTCTCCGATATACTTTTTGGCCTGAGACAAGGTACGGTCAGGACACGCCGACCTGTACGAAAATACGAAATAGCTTGTAAGAATATTGTGTTAAACATCATATTGTGTATTTGAACACATAAGCAACATGAGGATCAGCAGGATCAGACCTTATTAGCAAAAGTTTAAGGAAGACATCGAGGGAGTTGTATCCATCTGGGATGACACCTTCCTCTGGGGCATCAAGTTTGAGCCATGCTTTCCAGGCTTTCCCATTTTGAGACACCTACAAAATATGTTAGTAGCAACTTGTGAGGACACTTTTATGGAGGATTCAGATGTATGATATTACTTACATTCTTAAGCTCACCTGATTAATGATGTCAGTGAACGGTCGGAATTTGTTAAGTTCCACCAAATTTAGCCATACCATATCCAGGATCCAGCTGAATGGCTTTGGGGGGCAGGTCTTCAGGTCAAGAGCGGCACCACCTATTTGTATATTTAAAGGAGTAATCATGTTATATGATGCCATAACAAAAAGGTGCATTCAATTTTCCCGGCAGTGATGATTATCTCACCTTTAATAAGTATCTGAAATCTGTTGTGCTCTATTTTGTTATTCTGTAAGTCAATCTTGAGAGCCAGCAGGAGTGTGAAGATGAACTTGTGTTCTTCATATAGGCCTCTCACTGTGTATTTGAACACCTCATAGGTCAGGCAGTCCATGATGTTTGCAATTCGCTTCTTAGTTTTGGGGGATTTCTCAGACCTGCAAAAGCATACTCATGATAGTAACAATACTAAACAGGAGAGACAGAGTGTGCAACGCTGTGTCTCGATATGATAAAATGACAAAGGTGAAGAATGCTACAACACAAAGTGGAAATTATTTTCTACATCAGTACACCTTAAGGCGCATTACAGCACCTACATCCTGGCCACTTACCTCTAATTTTAGACAAATGTGTTGGTTGATAGACTAAGACATAGCTGGGTTAGTTTAATGCTGAGTTAATTTTGAACATAGTGTGAAATGAAAGATCCCTGGTACACAACCCCATGCTTCATACTCAGAACAAGTGCCAAGATTGTTCAGACATACTTCTTAAACCCGTTTTGGTGAAACCATACCTTTCCAGTGACAGGTCAAAGATTTTGAGGAACTGATCCAGGGAGGTCTGGTACATGATGTTGACCATGCTCATCTCTGTGATGAGGAAGTAGAGAGTGCTGCCTCGGGAGGCAACAGGACGATATTCTGCTTGAGCTATATTGATCCTACACTCCGCGTCGGCTGCAACACTGAGCTTTTCACTAACTTCAGCGGCCGTTTGCTTAGTTGTACTCAGAATGACGATCATGGAGTCATCATCAACTAAGGAACCTTTAATAACAGAAACAGAAACACTTTTATTTTTAGAAATATACAAATACATTACCGGTATGTTTTCAAAGAAATTGGCGTTGACCTTCACCAGCAACTGTTGTACCTTTTGTGCTGCTGAGTTTGTACAGTAAGTTGTCTTCCAACTCCTGCATCTTTCTCTTATTGAAAGTTACATCCTCAATTAGCTTCAATCTTTCTGCCTCTAGTTCCTGTTAAAAGAATTGTAATAACATTCACAACTTAGTAGTGCAACTAAAATTCATATAGCCCAAAACACTCACACAATATTAATGCTCAATACTGTAATAACAAGTCAATATAAGAAAAAACATTGATTCAGCTAGCCTTGTTATATTATATAGAGCTAATAAAAAATATCCCTGTGAGGAAAACCTGTTTAGTACAACATAGAAAGAATAGACACTGACCTGTTTCTCTCTGAGGAGGACACGACCAAGTAGTTGGTTCTCCAAGCCCTTCATGTTTACAGTGAAATCAATGATGGATGTCTTGGCACTCTCTTCTGGGGTGTATGCTGGATTAGGCAGTTTGGTGGTTATATACAGCTGGAAGCCATCCATCACATTTACCTCTGTGTCTCCCACTTTAACCTACACAAGACAAATCCAAGAATTTAGGAGGGGACACATTTTAGTTGTATTGTTGTTTTCAAGTGGGAATGGCAGCAACATTACCTTGCAACTGCTTTCAGTTCTAATAAAGTTTTTCTCAAGGACATTGTCAAGGGCAGGGTCTAGCTCCTCAGATACATCTTCAATAAGCAGTGGGCGTCCCACAGAAAGACAGTCTTCCAAATGAGAGCGAAAGAACTTGTGGTTGAGTGATGTCACCTGAAAGAGGAATCACTGATTAGTTCCATACCATGTATTACAAAAACAACATATCTGGGTTGTACTGCACTTGTGCTATGTACTTGGAGTGCATTAGCCTTTTCTTTTTCCTTAATCCAAGCCTTTCCCTGAGTCTGGGGATCGATGAGGAGGGGATATCTTGTTGCTTTTGTGACGATGATGCCATTCTGCACAGACAAGTCATCTCCTGGGAGTCCTTGAAGGTTCCACTCACTTATCTTAAAACAAAAAGCATATGTTTCACAGCATGAATAACTTTGTGTGCAGCTGCTGTAGTAGTGATGTAAAATAAAATGAGGTTCATGTTGTTCTTACAGTGGGAGGGTCCACTAGGGCAATAATGAGGTTGAGATTTTCTGTAAAAGGGATATTATGTATCCTGAGCTCTTTCTCCCAGATGTCCTTCACCAACATGTCACGGTAACTCTGGTTGAATGGCCCGCAGTAAGACAAGAAGCCAGTCAGCTGGAGCACATCGCCCACAAGTCTGCAAAGAAGAACAGAAGCAAATTACCTAATTTAAACGCTTTTAAGCTCAATAAATTACAAATCTCCCAATTATATTATAAACAATTATAATTGTTATTGGACCCAATTATAATATTAAGAGATACAACCCTCCTTTCCCCCCGTGTCCCTTGGGAATGTTATGTAAATACAGTTTTATTGTAACCTACCTGTTGATCTGTAATTTAAATTCTTTCCTTTGCTCTATCCAGCGAACTTTCTCCCCACTAAGTCCATCAATAAGTGCAGATGCAGCCTGCATTTTATTCCTACACATCTCAGCATCATCCAACAAGTCCTGAAAAACGCAATATTTTAAGTGATCCACAATTTAAATTTCTAGTTAAAAGTAAATGCAGTATTAAAATGTTTTATAAGGTTGAACCACACCTGTTTCTCTTTCATAGCAGTATCACATTTGGCTTTCACTTTGTCAAACTCTGCTTGCTTTTCAGCCAGATGTGTCTCAGCCGCCTCTAGTTCATTATTAGCCACTCTTTGCCGCCTTTCCTGAATGGCCAGGTTAGCCTGCACACAGACAAAGGACATTACAGTTCACAAAACCACAATCAAAGCAGTATTTTATCATTATTATAATATGTATATGTCTACGATGCAGTCCTGTTTTATATATAACGAGAATGTATGAGAACTCCCTCAAACAGAGTTGAAGCAGAAATTTTTGAACCCAATATTAAAGCTAGGGTTGGTGATATTCCACAAAAATATTTTTTGTTATATTTGTTGAAATTCTCATTACATCCTGACACCAATCAAAAAATTAAATGCTCGGACGGAAAAAATAAAAAAGGACTGTGATAAGTCCATCCTGGCCTACCTGCCTGCATGCACTCTGCTGTGCACTCATTGCATATCACCTGATGCTCGCTTGGCAGCTGTGAGTACTAACAATAGCCATGTTCATTGTTTACGTTCATAATGATAATTTTGGGGGAGTGGCTTTGGAGGGAGGCCTGAATGGACGGACTGTCAGTGTTGCCGACTTTCTTGCTAGCAGCTTTTGGAGCTAGTGCTGCTAGCTACTTTCATTGGAAAAGAGTTGGCAATGCTGGGCTGGATTTTCCGCTTAAATCATTTCTAAAAATCCAGCGTACTCTTGCTAGTTTCTCACAATTACCAACTCTAGCTTTTAAGGAAAATAGTCAACTATGCCAGATCTACATTGCAAAAAATGATTAGCTGCCATGATGAAGATCAACTTTACCTTGAGTGGTAGCACTTCTTTGTTGATGCCAAAGAATTTGGCCATTGCCCGGGTCCATGCCAGAAGACCAGCTACACTACCACACACTTTCTTGGCATTATCCATTGTGTAGTCCTCCATGTCAAAGTATTGCTGCAGCAGTTCTACTGTTTCCTCATTAATTTTGTCTCCTTGGAACTGCTGGAGGGAGGTCAGAAAACCAGTGACAGCGAAGAGCTAAAGGGTAGAC
Organism: Sebastiscus tertius; assembly: GCA_916701665.1. Taxonomy (NCBI): domain Eukaryota; kingdom Metazoa; phylum Chordata; class Actinopteri; order Perciformes; family Sebastidae; genus Sebastiscus; species Sebastiscus tertius. The sequence goes on along the minus strand of CAKAOH010041265.1, from coordinate 4,989 downwards.
GAGGGGAATTTGACAAAGAGGAGCCATAAGTAACTTCACAATGTTAATTATTTATGTATTATTATTATTAATAACATTACAGAACACATAATGTAATTCACATACAGTCATATCTCTCTATATGGGTACACAGAGAGAGGTTACGAGTAATTGGAGCAGAATTCCAACTGAAATTTGATACAAATATCTTTTGTTACCTTCTGTGCTTCTCCCCATGATGGCTTAAGACAATTTCTTTCTCGATCAATAGTGACAGTGTCCAACTTCTTTTGGAATAACAGCAGGCAGCAGTCCATAATCCTCATGATGAGATGTGGAGGGTTGGCTAATTTTCTCACAGTGGAAATGTCAGCAGGCTTGATGGTCTGTAACATTTTTAAGTGTATCATGTAGTGCACATTATATATTGTGTAAATACACAAATATGTTCAAAAAAGTCACACAAATCTCACATTGAGTGCGGCTTCAGCCTCTTCTAAAGCTGGCTTGGCAGCCTCCAGTTTTTCCTCTGCAATAGCTTTCTCTATCTCAATTCCATACACAATTTTCTGAGCTATATCCTTTGCAACCTGGACCTCATTCTTTACAATGGTAGCAGCTTCAGCACTGACTGTCACCTCTGCCACCACCTATGGGAATGCAACAAGAAATGTTTCGCATGATCAATTGTATCACATAGATACCAATAAGCTGTTGAGCTTTCATCCAGTTTTCAAAACATGGGGAAGATATTCGTTCTACAATGAAAAATGTTTCCATAACTCCCTTTGACCAATTAATGAATGTGTGTCATACTTAATCCAACCTTTTATGCTTGTTTTTATGTCATTTAGTAAATTCTGATTTGAGATAAGTTATGAATTACAATCCATCCATTATCTATGCATGCTTATCTTGTGCAGGGTCATGGGAAGCTGGAGCCTGCATTATTATTTACTGTACCTTTTCAGCTTTGATAGATGCTATAGCCAGTTCTTTTTCCTTGACTTCAAGATCTTTGGATAGTTGAGCCACAGACTCACTAGCCTCCATCAGTTTGTCCAACCCTGGAAATCAGTAACATCTTTTAAAATCCCTTCCCTGAGTAGAATTTGCAAAGTCCATACATTTCGTCCTCATAGCACAACCTTGCAGCCAAAACGTTCTTACCAACATTCATGCGCTCTGCTAGTGTGTTGATATAGTTGTACTTTTCAGTGTACAGTGTTTTGTAACCATTTACAAAAGAGAGGTAGGATTTAGGGGTGACATGAGTTCTTCTTCGAAACCTGGAAGATGAACAACATACAACTATTAGTTCATGTAAAATATGTCTCTGCACTAAAAACTTGAGAATATCTGGATACAGATAATTATGGTAAATGGACTTGCATTTATATAGCATTTTTCTAGTCTTCCGACCACTCAAAGTGCTTTACACTACATGTCAGCATTCACCCATTCATACACTGATGGCAGAGGCTGCTAAGGTGCCAACTTTGCCCATTAGGATCTAATCTAAATACTCATTCACACACCGATGGCTATGCCTTCGAGAGCAATTTGGGGTTAAGTGTCTTGCTCAAGGACACATCGACATGTGACCCGGAGCAGCCGGGTATCGAACCACCGATCTTCTGATTGGTGGACAACCTGCTCTACCCTCTGAGTCACAGCCGCCCAAATTACAATGTAATAGTGTGAACCTAGATATGATTTGTGCGTTATACCTTTCAAAGTAGCTTTCACAGGCATCGGATACTTTGTCATGATATGTACCCATGGTGGTCACCACGGAAGCCTTCACATCTTCGGAGCAAACCATTGGAAACGCTGACAAGAAATAGTTGGACACAGCCACCAGAGCCTCATTGGGCCAAGGGGTGAACCAGTCCATGGTGCAGCCAGAAATTAACCCTGGAAACTTCAGGGATCTGGAGCGAAACTTCTGCCCCACCTGTCAAGGAGAGTAGATAATGTAATTCAAATGAGAATATTCACTTATGCTGGGATAGCTTAGTAAGTGCATGTTTAATGCATCAGTTTACATTTGGCGTGCATGAAACAGAACAATTACAGAGAAATATAAAGTAAACAAAATATCTGAGTACCGTCGGGTTATTGCTTTTGGGTAACAAATATGCAAAGTTTTAACCTACCGGTGAGAAGCAAAGAACTACATGCAGATTCTTTCTGGACCGGGAAATAAAGTAGTCATAAAGATTGTCAAAAGTTGGTGGGACACGAGGAAACTCCTTTTTCATCATAGAGGTCAGGTTCTGGGTGATCTCTTGCAGCTCATCTTTAGCAAAAAGGTTGGAGACCTGCACACATAATTCACAGTGAAGCAATCAGGACCAGTAAAAGCTTTCCTTTGAGAATGATTTGGTCTGACTTCTTTGTTTCTGTGATATAGAAATAATTTATTGTTTCAATGAGAATAAATAGGAAAGTCCTCAACTATATTGTCTAAATGCAGACTCGGCTATTATGGGGCTTCAAAGACATCAAATGTTTTACTGTTGAAGTGAAGTCCTCACCTCTCCAGAAGAAAGAACATTGTTGAGGTACTCAAGGAAGGCTTCATCTTTTATTTCATTGTCCGTAAAGATGAAGGTGATGCCTTTTCCCTCAGCCCCAGCTGTTTTATACAACACTTTCAGGTCATCCATGAAATTACTTATGTTGTATGTTCTGATGAAAAAAACCCACAATAGTGTAAGAAACAAACTTTAAGTATATCCTGTATATCCTCCTGTAAGTGTGAATATGTGATAATTGATACAAGAGTACAATTTTGGACAACTGGATACCAACAGGACATGGGTTCATGAGATACTTATTCTATTGCCTTTTAACAAAGAGGTCTAGTGCTTCTTTAAAAACGTCCCGTTTCTAATGAAAATGGTCTTGCGATGAACAAAAATGTACATAACATGTTGGTCCAGTCCAAAATAACACACAGCATACAATAATATTTACATATAGCATGTGTTATAGGGTTGCTACTATTGGACAATATAGACCTCAAATGATGAATGAATTTGTTCATTGCTACCAAGAAATGAACAGGCCCATGCTTTTCATGAACTACATTATACGACAAATTGTCCAATTACACCAGCATTTTATCAAAGTATTTAAAATGACAAAAGTGACAGTATTAGGTGAATGACAAGTTATTGTAAAATAACATTTTACAATACATAAATGTACTTGTTAACACCGGAGTCAATGGGAATTAGGTGATATAGTAATAGCAATGTTGTTTTACAGTGTAAGCAAAACAGAGAGAATAATCTATAAAAAGTGTACACTTTTTCTAAATTAACAAGATTAATTATCAGAATATTTTACTTTACCAATGGAACTGTACAAATTTATTTAAAAACTGTTAATTATAATTGATATATAATTGAATTGCCTCACAAGTAGCCTTTCTACAAACATTATAAAACAAAATACAAAACAACATAGAGACATTATCAAATTTTCACCTTTTTTACCACCTTATCTTACTGCTTGGCTATCTTCTTCCAAATTGCCTCACAAATGCTGACAGAAGTTTGTTTGTTTTTTCCTGTTTTTACCTGGTCAGTGTGATCTGGAAGATGCTATATCCAGCCATGAATGAGGCCAGGCGAGTCAGGCTCTGTTTCCCTGATCCTCCCACTCCCACCAGCAGGGCATTACCATTGTCAGTTCGAATGATTCGTGAGATCTATACAAAGGCAAATCTCAAATAAATCAGAATTATCTATAGCTTACTCTACGGGATATGTATAGGGTTAGATTGGCTTTTAGTCTGACCTTGACAAGGTGAGTCATGGCATCCGTGAAGAAAACCAGATCTAGGCTGGAGCCTCTTATGCACTCATTGTACTGGGTCTGATACATCATCAGCTTTTCTAATAAGAACTCAAAATTTGGCATCTGGAAGAATGTTAGTTTGCTCAGATTTTGGTGACAGTTTTCTACATTGATATTACAGATGTCATACAATAGTCCACAATACCAAGTTCCTACCAGTTCATAAATTTTGGGGGCATCACAACAGACATCCTCATCTTCTTCTGCTTCGGGAGCATCTCGCAGGAAGTCCACAAAGTATGGCTCAGGATGAAGCACTGGGACAAGGCTGGGGTCAACATGCTCTTCAATCACACGAGATACAGCCTTCTCGAACCACTCTCTGTCCTCAGAGCAAATAAACCTATAGCAAAACAATTTCTCAGTATGCCTTTTTGTTGTACTTAAAAGGGGATTTACTGTATGTAAGCACTGTACCTGTCAGCTATCACCCTCGTACATTCACTCTTGAAAAGAGCCAAGAGAGTGGGGATATCGTTGCACTCCTTGGCCTTAATGTTTAACATTCCTTGCCAAATCCTGGACAAGTCTCTCAAGTTGAAGATGTAGTGGAACTTGGATGGCGTAGGAAGCATTTTTGCCTTCAATGAGAAATTATCAAATCAGGTCATGCATTCATTAATAAATCTATCCCTATAATCAATTTCACATCATCTTTTAAGTGATTACCTTTGTCCACTGCCATACAATCCTCCCAGCAGACACCAGACACTTCACCATATTTGAAATCTCAAGCTTGAATCCCCTGCACTTATGGAAATATCCACAGCCGATTACACCTGTAGAGAAAGAGCATGAAAAAACAATTGAAGTGTTTCATACATCCTAAAGTAAGCAGAAAAGTGAATAATCTTAGTGACGGCTACCAAAGATCTTATCAATGGAGGTGTTGGATGGCAGAGTACAGTTGAAGACTGTAAACTGTCTCTTCAGTCTTTGTGGGATGTCGTTTCTCCCACCACCAGGATGAATCATGGCAGCTACAATCTGTACGTCCACAATATTGGAGAAGTCTCCTGGTTTGTCTAGGTTGTACAAGCCGTTCATTTCCATCATCTGGCGTACTGTCTCATTGGTGATCTGGTTGGACAGTCACATACAGTAGTTACTCAGACTGAACATAAAATAGTCTATATATAT
>CAKAOH010041264.1:50816-118202 GCA_916701665.1 Sebastiscus tertius | reverse complement strand
TGTGTGTGTGTGTGTGTGTGTGTGCGTGTGTGTGTGTGTGTGTGTGTGTGTGTGTGTGTGTTTCATGGTGTTAGTATTTCAGAAATCTTAACTTTTTAAGATCTGTACTATAAAAACCTGACTTAGGAATTTATTTCTTCAGTTGACATTTAGCACCAACACTGACTGGACGTCAGCGCAAAAGATAGAGAAATAACTCCAAATCCAGTACTGTATATGTCTGGAGTGTGTATGTCGCTCTGTGAATTTGTGGCTAAATTGTTCTGGATAGATGCGATTCGAGAGACGGGGCGCTCCTCATTTGCATAAAGTTGAGGTCTTGGCTACTTTATGCAAATCAGGGGTGTCTGACACGACTCGCTGCCTCTGGAAACTCCCTAGAAACTTTTATGCCAGGATCAGACTACACGATATTTTAGACAGTTACGATGGTCAGTATGTCAGATTAGACGACTGAGAGTCATAAATAAGTCATAAAATGCTAGACTTTCTGTCGGGACGTCGTGAGGCATCGTGAGGCGTCGTGAGGCGTCCCAGACGTCGGCCCGTATGCGACGTCGGTTGTCGCGTACTATGACACACTACACGATCGATTTTCACACATGACACTCGTTTATCGTTCCCGATCCGAGTTGACACCCTGCGACCGCCGTGTCGGGCTGTAATCAGGCTGATATCGTGTAGTCTGAACCGGGCATTAGACTAACAGTTGTCGATCTAAAATAAAGAGAGATTCATCTGCATGGATTATTTCTACATTGAATGTTTTCAGAAACACATTTAGGTGGATTATTTTTGTGAGTTTCCAAACGAGCCATCATGTTGGTTTCGGTTTGAAAGCTGGGAGCAGCAGCTCACGAGGGAAAGCGTTCGTGCATTCAGGTGCCTCGTGTCTATTGGCGGCCCATCAAGTGTCCGACGCTGGGTAGCGAGGCAATCCCTCTCCATAAAAAACGCCCCTGTGGACACGTACATCTGAAAACATCTGTTCAACAAACACTGTGACACACAGTGTACACATACGTCAGTGAAATCCACTGAAACTGAAGATATAGAGAGTCAATGAGGTGTGTTAGCATCCACACACAAACACACACACACTCTGTGTGTTTGTATTATATCTGTTACTGATAATGACTCGCCGTGTTTTACCGCTCAGCGCTGCGTCCAGCTTCACCTCACCGTGAAAAAGAGACAATATTGTGATTGTAAATACTGGCGCGTCTCGCAGCAACAGCTGTGGACGTATTTCCATCATCTCTAATGACCGGCTCATATTTCAGATATTCTCACTGTTGTAGTTGTGAAATCGCTGATAAGGCTGACTCTGGGTCGGCTCATATTTAGGTCAGAGGAGGGAGAGGAGAAGATGTTATTGTTCGAAGCTGCGCCGATCTCATCCTCTGAGCTGCACGGCTGTGGGTGATAAAGCAGGAAGGCAAAAACAAACTTTTGTATAAGTTTATATTGAAATTGTCTTGGCAACGTATCCTACAATATTAGGATATTTAACATGCTATTAATGAATTAATTTATTTGGCATATTTCCCATCAGACATGTTGGCCGTTGATAATTTCATCTGCCGGACAACTGCACGTGATACCGGCAAGATAATGTAAACTCTGCTTTGTCCTTCTTTCAATGAAGAAATCCTCTGATAGAACTGATGCTACTGCAGCAGCTACGCTAACCTCTTCAGGAGCCGCCATTGTTGTTTGGAACCAACAGTCACCTGACGCACCTAAGCCACGCCCCGTGATCTTGTGAGAATCCAGCAGCTGTGCGAGGTTACATGTTCTTGGCAGAGTAGGATTCTGAATTAGCTGCTCCTAAATTGTGTTTTCAGAGTCTCACTGAGTGTCTCAGACCCAGCAGAGTTAGAAGCGATGTCCTTCCTACCTGTTCTTGTCTCGTAGCCGACTGATCTCGGAGGTCTGCAGCAGCAGCTCCTTCTCCAGCTTGTTGGTGGACAGAGAATTCTCCAGAAGCTGGATCTCGATTCGAGACGTGCGGTTCAGCACCTGGTGGAAAGATGTCAAACATCACATCCAGGAAATCTGCTTTCAGGTGACGACATGAGCAGAGCGGCGGCGGCCCGTTACCTTGGCTTCCACCACGTTGAGTTTACGCGTCTGCTCAGCGGTGTGCGTGAGGAGGTTCGTTCCGATCTTCAGCATGGTGGCCGTCTGGTTGTGAACGACGTGTGACGGTATGTTAGTGACGTCAGGTTTCGCGCTCTTCTGGATGACGTTCTCCAGCTGATGACCAAAGAGACAACAGAGAGTAAAAACTAAACCAAGACAGACAGGACAAACTCGACAGAGAGGAACAAAACAAAACACTGACTCGTACTGAATCATACACTTCTAGGGACTTTTATTTTGGAAAATCTCTAAATGAATCCAGTAAAAATTTTTGATTTTCTGCATGTATGTAGTCCTGAAGTCAAATATATCAGTCATTGACAGGAATTATTTATTACATTTTTTATCCAGCAACCCCAAAATCAAAGAATAAAAACATTTTTTTAATATATGATCAGTGAAATCAGCTGTGAGCTCCAACACCACCCACTCAGTGCATCAGGTTCACCACCATGTCAGGAGGTCTGGTATATAAAGACGCAGCTCTCTCCATCTCTGGGAACATCAAGCCATGCCAACTCACACTGCCATGCTGTGACCTTTGACCCCGACAAATAAATACTCCGTCCATCCAGCCATCTCTTCGTCCCTCAGACTCCTCGTCTTCAGGGTATCAGTGCCACCGAGACGCACTGGGAGCTGATAAATATACCACTGCACCAACAAACAGACTGGTCCCAGTGGGACGGCCAGTTACCAGTGAGGCTGTTTGATGAGTCAGTGGGAGGACAACGCCAGCTGGAGTCTGGATCCAAACACGCAACTCTAGTTAATCTAGAGCTGCAACTAACCAATAATCTGTCCATTATTTTCTTGATTAATCGATTAGTTGTTTGGTTTACAAATAGGGTTGTCAAAGGTAACGTGATCATATCGCATTATACCAACCATGTCATACTAGCTTGTCATGAAGGAGGTTAAATAATGCTCCAAACTTGCTTTTTTATTCTAAATGCAGTACCTGTGAGGGTTTCTGGACAATATGTGTCATTGTTTTGTGTTGTTAATTGATTTAAAATAATAAATATCTACATACATTTGCATAAAGCAGCATATTTGCCCACTCCCATGTTCATAAGAGTATTAAATACTTGACAAATCTCCCTTGAATTTACATTTACAACAGATAAAAATATGTAATTCATTTGCGATTAATTGCGATTCGCAACAATCATGAGATTAACATACTTTCCAACACCCCCAATTTTCCCGGGAGACTCCTGTTTTTCATCGCCCTCTCCTGTTTTCCTCCCGGGGTCACAATTCACCCACATTTCTCCAGATTTATGGCATTTTCACACATTTTTTTCCTTTTCGTTATCTCAAACTGTTGACATGCACCGTGCAGCGTCTATAATCCCTACTGTTTCCACCTGGACGACAATAAAGTTACACTAAATGTCTTTTCCTGGCGGAGAAGAGCTGCTCACGACACCATGGCATGGTTTGAGCTGCACCTGCCACACATCAGCGCTTAAGCCGTTGTGGTGCGGTGCGGCGCTCGCCATTGGAAATAACGGGTTTCAGAGGTCAGTGGTGCCGTTGTCACGTTGTGTCTGAAAGGACCTTCAGTCAGTGGGAGATGGAGAGAGAAATGGAGAGAACTAAGAGAAAGAAATACTCAAGTAGGGCAAAACATGATTGAATGAATGAAAACTGATGAATATTAGTTTATACCAGAGGGGCAAATTATTCAGTTTTCTTTCCTGAGAATTAAAAGTAAATTAAAAGTAGGCCTATTTAACAAAACATGCTACTGCAGTGTACTTATTATTTAGTTATTTTCATTCTATAAAAGTCCCCCCAAACAGATGGAAAGAAGTAAAAGTTGTGACTCTTTGGGTGCGTCAAACTCTAACAGGTATCCTGTAGAATCACCACCAGGAAACAAGTATTGCTCTTTTAATGATGAATTAAAACAATAACCTGAAAGCACAGAAAGTTACACAATCCTCTGACAATTCTAATGCGAGAAAATGTTTAGAAAATGATCATCTGGAGATATGTGTCGGATTTCTTTGCAAACAGACACACGGGACCAAACACGGCTGATCCATTTTTAATAAGTGCTGACTTACGTTGTGTTTTCATGGTTTTATTCCTTACAACTGCTGATGTTATCCCCGTTGACTGACTTTATCACATTCATCATTCCTCATGTGACTCATTTTCTCGACTCCATTAAAGTTATTATGTTTAGTCTGCTTCAATTCAGCTTCAGATTAAACAAGAGGCGCTCTGCTCAATCAGAACATGATTTTACGATTCGTATCGCAGCCGTCACACAAATACAAGAGGCCTTTTAGTTGGTAAAGTGGGAGCTGGAACAAGGAGGGAAAACTACATCAGATGTTATGATGCAGCGGGAAGTTAATCAAATAATCAAAGAAGCTGAAAGGAGCTGGTTGGTTTCTGCTTCCTGAGATGCTTCAGATAAACTCTGACGAAGGCCAAAACCTCCACCTGGCTGCTGCAGCGTCTAACAGCAGAGCGACGGAGGGCGACAGAAGCACCGAGCAGCTGCAGTGTTGGTATGAATAGTGGGGGTGGGAAAGAAAATCCATTCACCTATGTATCGCGAATGTGTTTTTTTTAATGCCAGAATCAATATATTTGCTTCATTTGAGTCTATGTGGAGGTCGAAGGACGTTACCGCTTTTATTATTGTAGTCTGGGTAACGTGACATCATATCTGTTCCGTATCCGTCAACCAAAACAAACCACAGCGAGCCGTAACGAGAAAGTAGAAAACGGCGGAGGGTCTGCGTGGATTCGACCTGCACCCTCACATGTTAAATCCAGTGTGGTAAACACTACACATCCAGTAAAGGATGGAAACACTTTGGGTTTCACACATTGCAGGAAAAGCAGAGCTAGACATCACGACTAAAGCTGCATGATAAATCTGTCACGGACAGGAAACGTTATCGTATCGCGGTAACATGCGGTCAAGCCAGCCGTCGCTCTCATCTCCGTGGTCAAATGGGCCGACGCTACGACTGTAGAGCACCCAGATACTGACATTCATGTTAAATGCATTCAAAAGGCCCCGATGGAGCTGACTATGGATGGATAAAGAGAACGGAGCTGACGGGAGAGCTAGAGACCACCTTGGAGAAGTTAGAGGAAGTAGACACGTGGGACTACGTCCGTTTTTCAAAATAAAGTGTTAACAAAGGGAACTGTATATACAGAATACATATATGGAAATAAGATTGTTTGGATTATATTCACCAGAAGTATAAAACATTACATGTCCCTTATAAATTAAAAAGAAAATACCACTAATCTGTGAGGGAAATGTCTTTATTCTTTGATTTTTGGGTTGTTGGATAAAAAATTTAATAAATAATTCCTGACAGTGACTGATATATTTGACTTCAGGACATCTCTGACTACAGACATGCTGAAAATCGCAATACATATCGAATCGGCACCCAAGTATGGTGATAGTATTGAATCGTCCCAACCCTACTGAATCTACAGTATGAACAGAAATATGTTGTCTGTGAGAGGATAAATCAGAAACATCCAGAATAACTGAAATAAATTAGAAAAGTTCAGCAGGTTCTTTTTTTTGGTCTTTTCTTGTTATTTTTTGTCAAGTCTCTGGAGACACGATGTGCTGACTCTTTAATTGACCCTGACTTCCTGCTGTAGGATTACAACTACACACACACACATTCACACACAAGCATGCACACACACAAACACAATTAGCTCTGACACACACTCACAATTATAAAGTACACAAGCTGACTGAGGAGCTCTGGGACGACGCTGTCAACCCCACGTATGGAGGGCTGGTCTCTGGGATGCTAACTCAAACCACATGTTGGCTTCGCTGTGATCTGGCCCTCTGAGCAGAGAGGGGGGGGGGTCACCAAACAGTCCCGATAACAAGACTGACGCACAGGCAAGTAGCACCGATAGGGATCTGGGGTAACAAGTGCACTGTGGGTCGCTGGAATGTGTCGGGATCTGAGCTGACTGGACTGAGGCAGTTCAGTATGAGACTGAACTCGCCAGTACTGGTAGAAAGGATAAAACTGATCCATGTTGAGTAAGAAATAGTGCTGGATGATTCACCTATCTACTGATTCAATACTATCATGATTATTGGGTGACGATTCGATTTGTATTGCAATTCGATATTACGATTTATTGTGATTTTTGTTAACTTTCTTAACACTAAACCATGGGAAAAAGTTGAATCATACATTTCCAAAATCCAAGATGGTGACAACCAAAAACCAAGATGGCGACAGACAGAAACCGAGATGGTGACAGCCAATATGCTGAACTTGAGGCTTCAGTCCACAAACCAATGGGTGACGTCACGGCGATTACGTCCACTTCTTATATACAGTCTCTGGTTTAAACTTTCAACAACACTTGTATGGTCTTTAATCACACACACACACACACACACACACACACGACAACCTCAGATACATTAAAGTTAGTGCGTTTGTTTGTCATCATAAACAATGAGCGACAGTGAACCGTCTTCCTTTCTATCACATCTGTTGAAAGCCATCAGTTTATACAATGATAATATAATCTGACTTTATGAGCTGGATGAATATGAACTAAAACTCTCATGCATCCTTACAGAGCTGGTTGTATTACTACAGTTTGTCTTCAGTATCAGAGAGTCCAGATGTTTTGGCTAAATCTCAGAGTTATGAAGCAGCAGAACAAGCCAACAGCCTCAGGCTTTGTTTCTGAGCAGCGGGAAAATACATCTCTGTCCTCTCTCCATTAACCTCAATAACTGTCTCTCTTTCTCCATCTCATGTATGAACTTATCTTCAGGAGTTTCATCTCATCTTTCTTCATTTATCTGCTTATTTATCATCATTACACTTTCATCAGTAAATGCTTCAAACTAACACGTTGTTTATGGCTGTGTATTGGCAAGAATCTGGCGATACGATACGTATCATGATACAGGGCTTACGATTCAATATGTTGCGGTATATTGTGATTTTTTCAAATCTAATTTTAGGAAAACTGTCATAGTATAAAGACACACCACCATATGTATAAAATCTCAGTAAAAAAAAGTCACTATGTGAAATGTCTCCTATGGGGACTAACATCATCACACATGAATACAGTTGAGCTCACTGAATCCACAAGAGTCTCAGCTTTACAGTGTTACAACATTTATGTGATTCAAGACTGTTTAGGGACCCCAGAATGCAGAAATATTCAAACACATCATATTAGAATAGGAGAAAATAACACATTTATACTGCATTCAAAAAAGGGCATGTCTGTAAAGGGGAGACTCGTGGGTACCAATAGAACCCATTTTCATTCACATATCTGGAGGACAGAGGTCAAGGAACCCTTTTGAAAATGGCCATGCCAGTTTCTCCTCGTCGTTATTTAACCTCCTTTGTGACAAGCCATACGAAATTGAATTGACATTGGTTGGTATCAACGGATTCATTAGGTTTTGTAGTTTCATATGATACCAGTAGCTTTAATACTGAGCCCGATACAACCTCCGAAAGTACAACGTCTGGGTCAGCCGACGGGCTGGCAAATTTTTAAGAGGTTATGAAGACCATGGATGTAGAAGAGGGTCCAATACACCACAGACCATGGATGTAGAAGAGGGTCCAATACACCACAGACCACGGATGTAGAAGAGGGTCCAATAGACCACAGACCATGGATGTAGAAGAGGGTCCAATAGACCACAGACCATGGATGTAGAAGAGGGTCCAATAGACCACAGACCATGGATGTAGAAGTGGGTCCAACAGACCACAGACCATGGATGTAGAAGAGGTTGTGTCCTGTGCTTTTGCCTTGCGTGTTAGTAAATAGCCTGCAACTCCATTCAGTTCTGTAGCCGAGACCATGGAGATGGTGATCAACTTCAGAAGGAAGACGACGGTTTCACAACCCCTGTGTATTCTTGGAGAGGTTGTCTACGTGGTGGAGGACTTCGAGTACCTGGACGTCAACATCGACAACAGACTGAACTGGAAGACCGATTCTGAGGCTGTATATAAGAACGGGATGAGCAGACTCTATTTCCTGAGGAAGCTCAGATCCTTCAATGTGTCTAGCAAGATAAGAAGAAACAAACATATTACAATGTACATTTAAATGTGTTCGAGCAGTAACTTCATGGTCCAGTGTTCATGAGAGGAGAATGCAACCAGAAACAGATGGGATTTTAACTTTCACTTTCTCTACTTTAAGAAATGCTTCTTCTGGGAAGGCTGTTTTTAATATATTTATTTTATAAAGAGGTAGGAGTGGGAAAGTGGTGGAGAGGACCCAAGTTACCATGTTATTCTGGATCTAGTTCCCACAGGACCCAGCATGAGGACTCTGCATCGGACGTGGGCCAAACACAAACACAGCTCTTCTTTAAAACATTAGGACTGAATCAAGTCTTCACTGTTACGACATGTTCTCCGTAAATCTACAGTCAGCACAGAGTGGTCACCAGAGAGATAAACCCACAAGACGTCCAATGACTCCATACGTTTCCTGCTATTACTTCTATATGTGTTGAATTGGAATATTTCTGACGTTGGCACCCCCCAGTGGTTGTAGCGGTGATTTTTGTGAAGGGCACAGGTTTGGTTTTGGTTTTTGGCCGTCGCCATCTCGATTTTTGGCTGTCTCCATCTCAGCGCCGGCTTCACTACGGCGACCATAAACCAAGCTTAAGCAGCCAAAATCTGCATGCTGCAATGATGATGGTAATGAAGTTGTGGTAATTCAGCAGTAAAAGCCTCACTGACTAAACTAAACAGTGAAAACAAAAATAAATGGATTTCCAGCATTGTGAATGCCTCACAGTATCTTCATGGCTCCATGTGTCAGACTGGCTTATCTTTCTACAGGATGTTGAGACGTCCTCGGTCAGAAAGGGTGAAGCAGTAAAATAGTCGGTGGGACAGATCATAAAGTTCTGGGTAGTCCTGCACTACAATGATTAACTTCTCCTCCATATATTTAAGATAGACTGATATTTACAGAAGAAAGAAAAGATATCTTCTGGCTTTGATTGTTCTTTCTTGGTTTTTAACTATTTTTATCTCGGGGCACAGCCGTCGCAGCCGTACGACCCCTGAAGCTCCAGAAGAAGCCATCAAGAGGAGTTCGACTGGAAACTGTTAAATGAGTCACAAAAGCAAATAATAACAAACTTTAAATCTTATCTCAGGAAGTTTAAGGTTTTTATGCCCAAGTGAATTTTGATAACTCATGATTCATGGACAATTCTTGTAACTGGAGATGAGGTCACAGCCAGAATAACTTCTTCAGTCCCCACCAGGACCACCAGCTCTAAAATAAACTCATAACGGGAAAGAAAACGTCCTGCTTCTGTTTAATATCTATTTCATCTCTAGCTGAGCTCTCTGCTGCGTCACTAAACTACACATCACAGTCTAATGAACCATCTGTTGTGTGTTAGATCTCCAGCACTGCTTATGTGTGTGTGTGTGTGTGTGTGTGCGTGTGTGTGTGTGTGTGAGTAAATGAATGAGTGAGTGTGTGTCAGTAAATGTTACTATCTACAATGTGTGTCAGTCAGACTGCCGGGTCACCACGACAGCCACGACAAACATCTCAATCATCTCACCACAATCAGGACCAGATGGACTAAGTCAACACACTGGTGTGTGAGTCTGTGTGTGTGTGTGTGTGTGTGTGTGTGAGTGTGAGTACAGACGCATTAGTTTTTAAGGTTACCAGTGAGAGTGGACTTGCATGTACATCAATGTAGTAGTGTGCGTTCTACCACTTGTTTGCATGCTTAAGTATGTTTGTCGTGTTGAAATACAGTATTTATGCAGACTGTATATAATTAGTGGACATAGTCACCGTGACGTCACCCATTGGTTTGTGGACTGCCGTTGCCATCTTGGTTTTCAGCCGTCACCATCTTGGTTTTAGGCCGTCTCCATCTTGGTTTTTTGAGGGCGCCATATTGGTTTTTGGCCACCACCATCTTGGTTTTTAGTCGTCTCCATCTTGGTTTTTGTCCGTCACCATCTTGGTTTTTGGTCGTATAATACCGCGAATCATATCGCAAATACAATATCAGTTAAAATAATCGCAATTAGATATTTTTTCAAAATCGTTCAGCCCTAGTTGGGATTTACCCTTTTTGAGAACTACTAGCACAGTTCAGGGCCTTTAACCCGTCCTGCTGTCAGACCGTCTGGTTCAGGTAAACGTATAAAAATGTCCCACAGGAGGTTAATGCTCTTATATGTAAAAAAGAAGGTTTAAAAACCAGTAAAAGAATGCAGACAGAGAATTAGTTTGACTGGGTTATATTTGAGAAGAGGCTGTGATGGCTGCAGGAGAGGTGTAGGATAAATAAATGAACGTATTTCTACAGTCACTGTACAAGTCTGTAACATTACCTGTATGTCCTAATCTATTGATTATGACAATAAATAAAGCCGGTGTTTTATGAAGTATTACTGTCAGCGTGTTTGAACAGATGGTGCTGGATGAACGCCACTCGCCGCTGACGGGATGACAGACAGCGTGGTGGTAAAACAGGAAGAAGAAGTGATTGTGGTCGTAGATGTTTGGGTTCTCAGTGGAGCGGAAAGAGAGGAAGAGAGACTCTGTAGAACAATAAAAGATGTTTCTCTGCTCTTTCCTCTGTTTCATGATTTCTTTCAATCATAAGAAAATTATAATACAACAGAATGATGTTTAACAGACGCTTTCATTTCTTTGTTGAGGCGAGAGAGACATACAGTAATATCATTTCAACACTCCAAAGATGTTAAAAAGCAGTCAGCTCCATTCATTTTGAAAAAAAATCTAATTGCGATTATTTTGACTGATATTGTATTTGCAATATTATATGGCCAAAATCCAAGATGCTGACGGCCAAAAACCGAGATGGTGTCGGCAAAAACCCAAGATGGGACGGCCAAAAACCAAGATGGTGAATTAGCAAGAAAAATTACTGTATCGATTTCAAATCATTGAATCGTATCGTATCGCTTTAGATGAGCAAAATATCGTCCTTGTATCGTATCTGAACCATGAAATCACATCATATCGTTGTAAAAACGTATCGTTACACCCCTACTATCTCATTTTATCTGAACTACTAATCTGGTCCAGGACATTTGTCTCATGTCCTCTTCCTCTTGCTTCTCTTCATCGTCAAACTATGATTTCAAAAACCGAAATCCATCTCCGACTGTCTATAAGGTGTAAAAAGAGGACTTTCATACATCAGTTTAGACGACCTGCTGTCCCCACAGAGCGGAGGAGGAGGAGGAGGAGGAGGAGAGAGAACAGGGCCGATGAAGAGATGAAGAGGGATGTTTGAGCCCTCAGTGGCCTCACGCCAGGCTGTGTGTGTTTGACTTTGTGTATTTGCTGTACATGAGTGTCTGTGAGAGAAGAATGAGAAAGAAGAAGAAGAGAAGAAGAGTGTGGTTGTGCTCAGTTTGGCTCTCGGCCACGAGGCACTGGGAATCTCTCCCTCTTTTACTCCCCCTCTCTCCTCCTCCTCGTCTTCCTCCTTTCATCTGTTATTCATCTAATATCTCACCACCATCTTTACACTCCGTCACTACTTACTGCTCTACTTTTTCTCTCCATCCATCCTCTCTCCACAGTATTTTCTTTACTTCCTCCTCCTCCTCCTCATCTCTACCCCTCTATCAGTCTGTCCTCCCTTTGCCCCCTCGGCGTGTCAACTTCTATGGTAACTGAAATCTCCACTCTGCCTCCTCACAGCTGCAGTGATAAATGACTCTTTAAACTGGGATTAGAAAACAAAATGAAACCACCAGTCAGTGTGTCATTGTCTCCGTCTGACACACACACACACACACACACACACACGCACACACACACACACACACACACACACACACACACACACACACACACACACTATCCAGCTGATATCAGTCTGTCTGCTTCACTAACTGATTCGGTGGCCTTTTGAACGGGAGATAAATCTCACTTACAGCCTCCCTCTCTCTGTTTCCTCCTCTTGGCTATCTGTCATGTGATGTGTCGGGTCTCAAAGTCTGGCTCGGGGCCCCAGAGCAGGTCAGACTTTAAGTCAAAGTAGTAATCTGAGTCATCTTGTTTCCATTTTCTTGGCAGCTATTTTTGCTCATGCTAACTACACAGTTCTTCTTCTATGTCTCCTAAACACCTAAAACACATCGAACCTGAACGCACCACCGACGCTGACCTACCTGATGACTAAAAGCTCAGAATAAACAAAGGCGCAAAGAACACATAATGCAGAAATGCATGTAATGTTGTCTACATGTTGAAGCTACGGTACAGCAAGCGAGCATGTAAAATGTACTTTTTAGAGTTGTCGGTCGATTAAAATATTTAATCGTGATTAATCATTTAAATTAAACATTTTTTATCTGTTCCAAATGTACCTTAAAGGGAGATTTGTCAAGTATTTAATACTCTTATCAACATGGGAGTGGACAAATATGCTGCTTTATGCAAACGTATGTATGTATTTATTATTAGAAATCAATTAACAACACAAAACAATGACAGATATTGTCCAGAAACCCTCACAGGTACTGCATTTAGCATTAAAAAATATGCTCCAATCATAACATGGCAAACTACAGCCCAACAGGCAACAACAGCTGTCAGTGTGCTGACTTGACTATGACTTGCCCCAAACTGCATGTGATTATCATAAAGTGGGCATGTCTGTAAAGGGGAGATTCGTGGGTACCCATAGAACCCATTTACATTCACATATCTGGAGGTCAGAGGTCAGGGGACCCCTTTGAAAATGGACATGACAGTTTTTCCTCTCCAAAATTTAGCGTAAGTTTGGAGCGTTATTTAGAAGCTAGTATGACATGGTTGGTACCAATAGATTCACTAGGTTTGCTAGTTTCATATGATACCATCTTCTTCTAGCTGCTACGACCTAAAAATCACAAGTTGCATTAATGCGCTAAAGAAATTTGTTAACTTTGACAGCCCTAGTACTTTTACAATCTAACAGGTGACAGAAGGGCAAGAGGAGAAAAAATTGTAAAGATTTTATAGAATATTATTCACCATAGATATAGTTATTGTTGTACATATTGTGGTAAATTTATAAATATAACAATTTGAGCAAAACTATCCAGGCAGCTGCTACGGACATGAAAAAGGAACAGGACATCTGTCGGCTGGCTTTTAATTTATATTTTAATTAGTTCAGGGCTGCAACTAATGATGTTCATTATCCATTAATCTGGACATTATTTTGTTGTTTGTCATACATATACAGTTCCCTTTGTTAACACCTTATTTTGAAAACCGGACGTAGTCCCACGTGTCTACTTCCTCTAGTTACAATAAATTACAACTGCAATGTTTTACACTGAGAGAGAAGGAGAGGAGAGTAAAGCTGTTTTGTTGTGAAGAACTCCTGCTGTGTCAGTAAAATAATAAAACTACTAACTGAGATCAGAATCAGACAAACTCTGAGTCTCACAGATGTTCTCGTTCAGAGCTTCACGTTACGTGTACTTTTATTTTTATGGTATTTTACAGTAAATCTTGTTAACGTCTAATCTTGTGAGGTCCAGACCTCGCTGACGGTAGTCCACATTCTCCAGAGCTGTCCGTGTACGTTCACTATTTGTTTAGTGGAAACTGTTCTGTGTAACTGAAGGCTATAAAACTCTCCATGTTGAGGAGACGCAGCAGATTTACACACAGTTTGGGAGCTGCCGTGTGTTTTTAAATGCTTACGTTCAACACTGGACTCTGGATGTTAAAAACAGGAACCAATTTATTTATGACGCCCAGCATGAAGAACGTTTCAGGTGAGGCTGCAGGGATTTAGACTTCAGGGCACATCCGTCCTCCAGAGGAGATAGAGAAGTTATTAATCTACCGTTGTCATGGTCACATGGTCATTTGTCTTACTGATTGGTTGCTGAACGTCAAGAGCGGTGGGTCTTATCTGACACGAGCCTTTCAGAGGGCAGAAGGTGAGAGAAGAGAAAGAAAGTTGGCGAGCTGTAGGAGTATTTTAATTTTATTTTCTATCTGCGTTTCTATGGTAACCGACATGGAGTGAAACCAACGCTGAGCTCTGAGCCATCAGTGCACGGTTTGGATTACAGCACTCAGCTCCAGGTAAGCGACGCTGCAGGGGTTCAGGTGGGAATTAAACGCCAAAAAGACCAAATAGATGTATTTTTGTGATTTGGGTGAACTGACCCTTTAAGCCTGCAGGGACCATTCACTTGATGCTGACACTAACGTCCAGACTGGACCTCTCCTGAGACACAGACAGACTAGCCTCTCCACAGTTTATAGTATGAACGCCGTGGAGAGGTTAGTCTGTCTGTATGAACTTCATACAGACAGACTAACAGACAGACGTGCTGTAAACAACTTCCTCTCAGTTGTTTGTTCATGTGGAGTAAAACAATTTCCCCCCCAAAAACACACTTCATATTCTCCGTCCTTAACTGGTAATTACATGGAGGTGCGGGGTTAAGGCTACATTTGATTGCGCCAGCAGATTCCAGCCGATTAATTACGTGTTATCATAAAGTTCGGACTGAGCCCGAAGTGGATTTTTCTGTTTTCTTTGCAATTCAGATGGTGCTGGCTTCCCCCAAACTGAGCCTGAGTGCTTTGACCCGGCTGCTCAGAGGGAAAGAGCAGCGGCGGGCCAAGAGGAGAGATTCCTCTCTCAGGCTCACATAAACAAACAAGAGGGCCGAAGGACTGAAAATACACAGAAATAAGGAGCAATGCCACCTCAGTAAAACCTGAATAAAGTCTGAGTAACTGGACTCATCTGCTGAACATACTGAAGTCTAAACAGCTGCTCTTCAACATGCTGAATCCTCCACTGTGAAGCTTTTTCTGGAATATTTTTTCAGAAATTAAAAGATGACTTTGTTTAGGAAGCGAGGTCCTCTATATATTGATGACTCAAGGTTTGGAGCTTGTACTGTCACCTGTTGTATATACTGCACATCTACCGAGATTAAATGCTCTATTAAATTTCTTAGTAAAGAAATGTTAAACGCTTTCTCAGCCAGTAACGGCGTCGAGTGAGATGGGCACCGGTTCTGCATGAGCTGCTGGCACTGCGGTGCCGAGGAGCCGGTCTACGGAGTTTCATTTTGGGAGCATTACGTGTGCAGGAGCTATCAATCACTTGACGCGGGCGGCTTCAACTACAGGTGCTTTCCCCGTGCACTGTTGTTTTTTCATTCAGAGAAGATGACTTTCCTTTCCCCGTCATGATATCAATATGCACGCAGCATCAGCCTCACGTATCTAGCTGGAAAGGAGACGGACGGCGAGGCAAATTATCACAGGAGTAAAGTAAAAAACAAAACAGAAATAGTTAAAAAACATAGTTTTAAAATGTTTTTCCTGTATGTTTTCATGTATGAAAAGACCCCAAATGAACACTGTAGGTGCACTACTTGATTACTATAAGCAGATTATTTAAACAGCGTTTGTAGAGGAATGATTCTGTCCCAAGCTGTTTGATCACTATAATCAGTTGATCTCTGTATTATTGATCTACAGTTTATATTGAAACTGAAAAAGTAGCAGCAGGTTGAACCACTGTTCATTTAACTTGAATAGAAGTTGGTTTATTATATTTTTTGTTAAATATTGCACTGCCTTGTATCTTGAGAACTGAATCAGCAGGTCCTGAAGTTATACTTTTTATTATTTTCAAATAAAAGCTGTATGTATTTGGCAATAATCGTTGTTTACTTGTTTATATCCATAATTAATTTATCCCTGATTCCGTTACAAGAAAAACTTTGAGTAATCCTGACCTGCTCTGTCCAATATCAAATATTTAATTCACAGTCACACTGATTGAATTTTTGGCAAAAAAAGTTACTGTATCAATTTCAAATCATTGAATCGTATCGTATCACTCTAGATGAGCCAAATATCGTCCTTGAATCGTATCGGCACCATGGAAATAGGATCGTATCGTTGTAAAAACGTATCGCTACACCCCTAAAATATATATTATACTGTATCAGACCACTGAGGCACATCCAGGTTCCCCTGAAACAACACGGGTGATGTCATTGAATGTGGTGGGAACACACATTTTACATCAAAGTAAAGGATGGTAAACCCAAAGAGTCTCTATAGAGTCTGTACAGGAATAAACACACGGCCCTGTTTAACTGGGTGGTTTGTCTCAGATTAAACTCTGATTAGAGTCACACATGTAACGCCTGTTCCTGGAAGCATTACACCACTTTATCCACTTTAGCATCAACCAACACCTACTTTTCTGTGTTTAATGTTTGAAATATAGAGATCCAAACTTCCCCATAATCTACTGAACATCTTGTTTGTTGTCTCGACAACCTTACTAAAGTATATTTACATGTGATAAAGTGTGTTATTTGCTGTTCCCCTCCTGCACTCAGTCAACTCCACTTAACATTTTCTTTGGATCAGAGAGGTGAAGACAGCGAATGTTTATCAGCAGACCGCCTGAGAAAACCGAGTAATGGCAAAATAATGGTTAGCCAATCCCACCGAGTGTGTGTGTGTGTGTGTGTACGATGTATTCAAACTGAGAGCAACATGAGGGTGGCTGGTTCATACCACAGCTGCTGAGAGCTGGTTTTCATTATTCTATTCTACACCCACACATGTTCACAACCATTCAAACATACATGCACACACACAACATGTGAATTAGGCTGCTGTGTCCCTGTTTAAGTGATTAATGTCAGGCCTCTAGTTCACACTGTGTTCTTTCTTTATTAGCCGACTTACTGAGGCCAACACTCAGACAGGATACTAATAATAATAGAGTACCCCTAAGATTTAGCTTTGTACTGCTGTAAAACTGTTGGTCTAAAGTACCAAAATCCATAAAGCAGAACCAATACTACCATATTTAGTCTGCTAGGAAAAGATTTAGTATTTCCCAATACATAGTATGACAAATGCAGTATGCCAAAAATACCAGGATGTCCTACTACATCCGGTCGCATTCTTAAGTATGAAGCCAACATGCTGATCTGGCAATTCTGACCCACAATCCTCTGCACAGCGGAGCAAGAGGGTCAAAGTTCAAGACGCAATGTTAATGATGAGGTAGTATGTCCCAATAGTATACAAACTGCATGCAACAGTACGTATACTTTGTAAGGGTAGCTGTATTAAAAGTAAAAAGAGAAAGAATGAGATTTGGAACGCAGCCATCGTCTTTTTTATTCCACTCATTCTTCTTCCTTGTCAAAAAAACCTTGTGCCTATATTACCCACAATGCAAATCGACCACTGACAGTTAGGTCAAAGAATGTAGGAAGCAAAGAGGCGAAACTCTGGTGCTTTTTTGACAACAGCCGCTAGATGGCGCTGCGGTATCGCTGCCGCCATTTTGGACTGAAAACACCAATGAGTCTGTGTCTGTGGATGTATGAAGAGACGTCTGTAAAACAGAGGATATAAATCAACTTCCCAGTAGCAACACTAGAATATCCCTCATTTAAATCATGATGTCCTAAAAGTAGTAAAATGAACTAACAGCTGAATCCAGAGTTATTTTCCACGCCATAATGAACGTGCATCAGACCCACGGGACTGCACCGCCCTGCACGCTCATATGACAGCTTCCTGCTAGCTGTATGTGGCTGTAATAATGGATATATTGGCTGTAATTCATCACTTTTATTATTATCTTCTAATACACCCATGGGCTGTATGCTGTCAGCCTGTACCGTGGTGGATGTATTAACGTCTCTGTTCCCAAACAACCGGCTATCGGCTAGTAGCTAGTAGTGCTAGTAGCATGACGTCAACAGGATTTAATGGAGTTATTAGAGTAGCTATTTACTAACACGCAGGGCAAAAGTACAGGACACGACCTCTTCTACATCCATGGACTGTGGTCTACTGGACCCTCTTCTACATCCATGGTCTGTGGTCTGTTGGACTCTATTTTGGATCCTTGACATGAAACAGTTTGAGATTGATCTCAAAATCTGTGTGCTGGATTTTTATAACTTCCATTTATGTCCATCGCTCACTTTATGCTCCTCTGGGAAGCAAATAAATGGGAAGTACTTTTGTACACCTCTTTGTAGGCGGACGTTTTACAGGCGTCTGGTAGTCGCTTTCAGTCCAAAATGGTGGAAGCGTAGCTCTGCTGCTGGGAGCTGATGTTGCAACGGAACGAACTATTGACTTTCACTTTTTATTAATATATGTATGTTTGGTTGTGTCAGAGTTTCCGGTGTGTTATGCTAGTAGCAGCTAATGTAGCCTGGAGGTGTAATTATGGATCCCACTACTTTTCTTGGCAGAGATCCGCCATGCATAGCTGGTTGAGATTAGGCACTGACCTCGCGTGGTTAAGGTCAGGATAGCCCATTGGTCAGGGAACAGGACCTGAACAAATCGGCTTTCCGGTACCTCGTGCGAGCGTGGACGCAGGGCGGGTCTTGCCAAGGAAAGCGTTGAGAGATGAACAGCAGGCTACAGAGGTCTGGTTAGATCACTTCTTCTGTTCTTCTATTTTAATTTACAGCCTTGAGTAACTCTGTACTCACCAGCCTCCACCTCTGCTGTAATCTCCCAGGATGCCTCGGGGGAATCGATAAAATGTTATCTTGTTTTATATCATCATCTACTGTTGATATAATTGGTGGTAATGAAAGCTGAATAAAAGCAGAGCTTGCTGAGTCGTCATACAGCACGTAGCACTAAGTGGACTGAATTAATGGCAGCAGCCTGAGTGCCCGATGACAACATGAATAATCATTACAAACACAAACAGCACGTACTGTATTACTGTTGTATTACTGCAGGAACACAAACACAGTGATGAAATATCAGCATCCATCTAGAGATCTGGCTGTGTGTTTGTGTTTGATGGTGTTTTATTGGTGCACTACTACAAGTAGTGATTGATTTTCACTCATTTAAGCACGTATTTGGCCTGCGGCATCAAATCAGATCAAATCACTTTCACCCTTCGTACTGCTCTCACTCATTAAATAACATCATAGACTTGTTTGACTTGGCAACAGAGAGATTCTTTATCCACTTAAAGTGAACAATTTAAATCAGAACCTCAATTAGGTCCCAAAAATATTTAAAAACAGTTACACGAGGGAGAACCAAACTATAAAGAGCAGCTTTGAATCAAGAGCACATTAGTAAATCTGGTTCACTATCTTTCAAAGTGTATCTTAAAACAACAGTCAGGCGCTCATATGAACATTGAACCAGTGTTGTAATAATTCCTCCTGTTGATTCTGGACGTTTAAAGATCCTTCCCTTATTAACCCTTAATAGACCCGTTTTAGTCTTTTTTAGAGGGGTACAGGGGGTCTTTAGGGGGAGATAGCAGGTCAACAGTAGATGTCACATAGAAGAGGTGTACATCATCTGAAAGATGAGAACATGAAGATTCATTTGAGATGCAGCTCAGCACTGTGTGTCAAGTTGTTCTAGTCATAAATCAGAAATAAACATTAATTAATTAATTAATTAAAATGAATTGTGAGAGCGTTTAAGGGTTTAAAGCATTATGATAGAAGTATATGATGGTCATCCCCATGCTCTATTATGTCTCATAAGTTGATACCATTTGTTACACAGATTTAGTGCTAAATTTAACAATTTTTTACCACTGGAGAATTGATACAAATGATCAATAATCCCTCCAAAATACCACGTTAAGACACCAAGACCTTGAGGAACACCATAGAAAAAGCCATGCTGTGATTTGGGATCAAAAACTTTTGACATTTGGAGATTTCTGCAAGAATTGCATATTTCGGCGATTGGACAGCGAGCACTTCTGTTGTGTAAACTGCTCAGAAACCCCCTTATTGTCAATCTAGATAGGAAAGCCATCCATCCTCTGAATGCTCTAGGTCTCTAGTTTGTGGCTGTAAAGTTTCATGAGGCTGTGATTATCCTAGAGGTCACCACAGGTCATTTTATACAGTGAGGTCAATGAAATGTCTCCTATGGGGACTAACATCATGACACATGAATACAGTTAGGCTCATTGGATCCACAAGAGTCTCAGCTTTACAGTGATACCCAATTTATGTGATTCAAGACTGTTTAGGGACCCCAGTATGCAGAAATATTCAAACACACCATTTTAGAATAGCAGACAGTAACACATTTATACTGCATGTGATTATCATAAAGTGGGCATGTCTGTAAAGGGGAGACTCGTGGGTACCCATAGAACCCATTTTTAGTCACATATCTGGAGGTCAGAGGTCAGGGGACCCCTTTGAAAATGGCCATGACAGTTTTTCCTCATTAAAATTTGACCTAACTTTGGAGCGTTATTTACTGTTGGTTGGTACCAGTGGATTCCTCAGGTTTTCTATGATATCTGTACGTTGCAGCTCTAAAACTGAACCTGCTACAGCCTCTGAAAGCATTTTAGGGGGTTAAGAAAGAATTATCAGTTTTTACAGATTTCTTTATCGTCTCTCTGCGAAATTAAAATCTTGTTTTATCTCCAAAGAAATAGTGTGTTCTGGAGCACCTTGGTAGCCCAATGGTTACAGCCATGTCACATTAACACAACGTTGCTGGTACGATCCCAACCAGGGACTTTTGTTTTCTGTCTCTTCACTATCAGCTGTCAAATAAAGGTAGAAAATGCCAAACAGTCATCTTAAAAAAAGAAAATGAATGTGCTAAACAGTTGACTCTTTCTCTCTGCTCTCAGCGTTGATAACAGTCCAGTAATCAGCTGCAGTGATGCAGATGGACGACCTGGCTCTCACTAAAAAGAAACTCCAGTAAACTGGTGTGTTTCTTTCATCTTTACAGGCCAGTTAAAGCCATAGAGAACACAAGAAGTGTCTGAATGGTGTCTTTGAGTATGAAAATGGCCTTTACAGTAACCAGATCTCAACCCAACTGGACACATATGGGACATTTTGGAGCATGAAACGAGGGGATATCTTCAGGACGGATGGCGCTCATCGCACCAATAGACTACGGAGACTTGGAGAAGACAAGAAGCTGTTGTGGTGGCGGAACAACACCTCACTGAGACACATTACAGGACGTTAGTTTGTTCTTTAACATTTTAGATTTGAGTATCAGCATGTTGAGATGCATCACCTATATTTACCTGGGTTAAACCTGGTATCAGCTTTACCAATTTGTCACCAAAAGCTACAGAAGTCAACATATAAACACTGATGTCTGTGACTGTTGTTGGGAAAAACTTAACCAGGTTGGCCTGAAAGGTTATAAATAATAGTGACATAGTGATCTCACTTTAAGACTGGAACAAAACCAAACTGTTCCTGCAGTGAAGAGAGATTTTGAGGAATGTGATTTGATTAATTTACCTCATAAACATGTATGGAAGTCTGCTTCAGTCTGTACGTTTTTCTTAAATTACATCTGACTTAGTCACATTCACACGGACATATATATATATATATATATATATATATATATATATATATATATACACACAAACAGAAACACACTCTCTCCCACTCACGACCACAGACACTTCCCCTGTGATTCCACTTCCTGCATTAGTTCTGCTTTTCATGTTTTCAATTTCTACTTTAATAGCTTCCTCATCATTTCCATGGATCTCGTTTTATTGTGTTCAGTGTTCTTTCTAATCCTATTTTCATCTCATAAAAATCCAATAAAATGAAACAGAAAAACAGAAATGATCTCATGAAGTCTTCTGTTTGGAGGGTTTGTGTTTTTCTTTGGTTAATATTACAGATGCTGAACTAGAGTAAAGCTGCAGAGTGTAACAGAAGCACATGAGACTCTGGTCTTTACATTATCAGATCACGAACCAGCAGCTCCTCAGCAGTCAGACGGGTTCATGAGACACCCAAACACACTCCCTGCAGATCTCCATCAAACTATAAAACCGCCTGCTGCAGTAAAAAAACATTCCCAAACGTTGCCATCACCGCCTCCAATCCTCAATAATCATTCACAACCGTTTCCATCACAGGAAAAAACTCAGAGAGAATCCCAGACCCAAAAACCTGTAAACAGTTAACTCAGACTTCAGGGAGTGAGGGCCCTATTTAACTGATCTATAGCTCATGGTTGGACTCAAAATAAATGGATCAAAAACCAAAATCATGCGGATCAACAACAAAAGCATGAATCCTATAACAGTCGGGGGACCAGCCACTGGAAGAGGTCGACAAATTCACATATCTAGGAAGTGTTATAGCTGTGGATGGTGGAGGACGTGAAATCAAGATTCAGAAAAGCAAGAACATCATTCAACATACTGAACAAAATCTGGAAATCCAAAAACATTTCATTAAACACCAAGCTCAAAATCTTCAACTCCAACGTTAAAACAGCACTGCTGTATGGATCAGAAACCTGGAAGACCACCACCAACATCATCAACGAGCTGCA
The DNA here is from genome assembly GCA_916701665.1 of Sebastiscus tertius. NCBI lineage: Eukaryota > Metazoa > Chordata > Actinopteri > Perciformes > Sebastidae > Sebastiscus > Sebastiscus tertius. Next base: position 95,633 of record CAKAOH010041264.1, on the reverse strand, counting down.
GACATTCACTAATCGCTGTCTAAGATGCATCCTTGGGATCTACTGACCAACCACCATCAGCAGCATCAACCTGTGGGAACGCACCCAACAAGAGACAGTAGAAGTTCAGCTGAAAAGGAGAAAGGGGAGCTGGATTGGACACACTCTGAGAAATAAAACAGCAATAACCCAGCAGGCACTGACATGGAACCCACAAGGCAAACGGGGGAGAAGAAGACCCAGAAACACCTGGAGAAGGAGCACGGAACAAGAGTTCAAAAAGAAGGGACTGATGTGGAAACAGCTGGAGAAGATGGCCCAAGACAGACAAGGGTGGAAACTATTCAACAAAGGCTAAATGATGAATGATAGCTCATGGTCTAAAGGTCATTTAGGGTGTGTCCAACTCCGCTTTTGCTAGTTAAGCAGCACATAATCTGAGCGCAAAGTAAGGTGCAAAGAGCAAAGGGGTTGTATTTAGTCTCTTAATTAATCATAGATTGTCATCTCCCATTCCCTTTAAAAGCCAGGTGTACCTGCACCGGGCGCATCGCTATTTAAAAAGCAGATTCAGCAAATTGGAGAAGAGAGGGGTTTTCTGCCGAGGAAACGGATCTGCTCGTGTGTGAAGGAAAAGTGAGGAAGCAGAAGTATGTGGTTCTGGTCCGGTGAATCCTCAGTCCCATCAACAACTCCACCTGACTACGCCTGAGCACCGATAACCTGTTTAACTGCTGCAGGTTAAGCCATTTTTCAAAATGGGCGCCACACAGGCGCTAAATATTCCTAATTGTTACAGATTCTATGACTCCTGATGATTTCCAAGGTGTGTTCAAGCTGGTTAGATCAGATGTCAGAAGATCACAGGCAAGTTTTTATTACCTCTTTATTTTTTAGGGTTCTTTTTAAAAGCTTTTAACTTGAGAAAAACGCAAAAAAAAATGAATAAAAGGAGCATGAAGGTCACTTTAGGGTCAAACTTCATCCTCTTGCCTTCATGATAGAATGACAACCAACATGAAACCTGTGAATAGAAGTTACTGTCAATCCTGAATTTTAACCAGCGATAACTCTGTCAACGGTGTATTTGTTGTGGTCGCTAATGGCCCCCAGGGGCCAAATTGGCAGCGCCCCCGTTATCTATATCTTTTCATAACATATAAACCCACATCTGTGCCAAATTTGTTGCTTTTTATCACGAAATGCACACCAAGAAGAGATAACGCCATAAACTGAATGCCAATCATTTTGATTTCTGAAGATTCTTGAAACTGAAACTAAAATAGTATACTTTTGTTCAGTTTTCCTGGTTTTTATGCACTTCTAACGAGGCAGTTGCAGCTGAATTGTCTTTGTTTGGACTGAAGGAGGCTGATAATGGCCGTCATTAGGCTGTTATTAGTGCTGTCAGTGGGTTCTGCTCACAGCTGGCTGATGTGAGGCTGTAAAGCATGATGGAGCACGGACCAAGTGTTTCTCCAGACTGAAGTCAAGCTGGATCTGCAGATACTCTCAGTGTAGTTTCTTATTACTTTATTAATTAAGTTGATGTTTTAAGGCTAACTGGTTACCAAACGTTTATCACATTTTAGCATTCAACAGAGCAACGTTGGAGTCACACAAACACGAGGCAAAGTCGAGAAAAGCTCAACTTTATGCAAACGTCCTCTGACGCAATGCAAGCAACAACCAAACGAGAGCCAATCACTGTGTTTCTAATAACTTTATTAGATTTTAAAGTTATTGTTAATTTATAAATTAGTGATTGGTAGAGCCGTTAAGTCCACGTTATGATCATAATCTATGTTATTACCTTGCGCTTCCATTTTGGCTTCATTTAATGAAAATGTAATATTGTTTTGGAGGTGTGGATCCTGGCTAAAATGTTCGGAAAAGATTGTTTTAGTGAATTGAACATCTGTATAAAAAGGCCTTTTAACTGAATTGTAATCTTTCCCTCATTTGAAAAGCTCAGTATTCTTTCTTTTCACTCTCCTGTGATGTGAGAGCTGTAAAACATTTTTGCCCCGCGTAGTTAAATTCTAATCATAAACATGCTCACAACAAGGCACATATGAAATCATTTAAATTTATGATGATATTTCCTCAATACAATAAATACCACAAACTGCAGACTGTTCTGCTCTCAACTGACATTTGACTTCAAACTGTGACTTTATTTCTTCATAAATGTTATTTTACACTCCAGGACAAACCAGAAGCTGCTGCTACAGTATATCTTAAATTACAATATGTCGTCTCTCTCTTTCTTCTGGTCCCGTCAGATTGCTGTAAGCTGCTGCTGTGTTTCGTTCTGCAGGTTATCATCACAATAACCTCTGAGCACATCAAACGTCGTATCGCAGCGCAAGCAGCGGCTGATAGCCGGGCTGTGATCTGACCGTAGAGGCTTTCCTGTCTCTCCCTCAGTCTCAGCTCCATTTGAAGTCAGTCATTTGGCAGAAAACTAAACAAGCTCCATGTTAACTACCTCACTTACTGCTGTTTGTTCTCTCTGGAAAACCACCAAACCGCTGCAGAGGCCACGCTGACACCAACAAATGACTGAAACTTTACACTTTCAACTGAGCTTATTAAAGAAACTGATTGGTTATTAATTTAGGGCTGTACGTTAACTTTTTGTTGCACTTAACACTGGTTCTACAGAGGCTGAAAGTTTTGTAGCAAAGACCACAAAATTGTAGCACGAGTTTTCCGATATTTGTTTTGCCTTTATTTGGTTATAAAAGGTGGTATTCAAGGCTCCAGACTAACTTTTTTCACCACTGTCCTGAAAAATTTAAACTGTTCCTAAGTCAGTGTAAACCGTCAAATATTCTAAATGTTATTATTTTACTTTGTTATTGATTGTTATTTACATAAAAACACACAATTCAAATGATTAGGAAATAAATTCTTGTATTTCTATTTAAACATTTGCTTTGATTGAAAATTATATAGAGATGAAAAATTCTAAGCTGCTTGTAGCTGGTGTTAGGAAGTTAAACAGGTCTTAATTCCCTCTCTAATATCTATTTTATATTGCTGTGATGGTGGTGGCCAAAAACCAAGATGGAGACGGACAAAAACCAAGATGGAGACGGCCAAAAACCAAGATGAAGATGGCCAAAAACCAAGATGGCGACGGCCAAAAACCAAGATGAAGATGGCCAAAAACCAAGATGAAGATGGCCAAAAACCAAGATGGTGACGGACAAAAACCAAGATGGTGACGGACAAAAACCAAGATGGTGACGGCCCAAAACCAAGATGAAGATGACCAAAAACCAAGATGGTGACGGCCAAAAACCAAGATGGCGACGGCCAAACACCAAGATGAAGATGGCCAAAAACCAAGATGGCGACGGCCAAAAACCAAGATGGTGACAGCCAAAAACCAAGATGGCGACGGCCAAAAACCAAGATGACGACGGCCAAAAACCAAGATGGTGACGGCCAAAAACCAAGATGGTGACGGCCAAAAGCCAAGATGGCGACGGCCAAAAACCAAGATGGTGACGGCCAAAAGCCAAGATGGCGACGGCCAAAAACCAAGATGGTGACAGCAAGAACCCAAGATGGTGATGGTCAAAAACCACGGTAAAAAACCAAGACAGCCACGGCCAAAATGCCTAACTCAAGTCTTCAAAATGGCTGTCCACATACCAATGGTTGACGTTATGGTGCCGTCTATGACTAAAGGCAAGATTGGGAGTATTTCCATTGCCTCTGCACGGCTCTCAACAAGGCAATGGCTAAGCTAGCGGCTTGCAGGTAACGGTGCTAACAGTGCTAGCAGTGAAAAGAACAGCAACAAAACTGACAGACCTAATAGTGTTAACCACACGTCTTTACATCAACAATAGTTGATGATGATATATTGATGCTGTGATATCATAGACTCAGGTAGACATTACTCCTCTATATCTTTACATAGACAATAGTTGTTGATGATATATATTAATGCTCTGGATATGAGGTGAAACAACATAACTAATGCCCCTGTAGCTGCTCCGTCATCTGTAGCTTTACCAAAGTCAAAGACTCCGGCTTTAGTGTCTGATTTGTGACTTCCTGAGCTGTGAGAGAGAACATTTGCCACAAGTGACCGCATGAGAAACGCAAATATTGAGAAGAATTTGAAGAAAAGGAGTGAATCTAGTGTGTCTCAGTTTGGGGGTTGGGGGAATGAGACCGTAGACACGAGACAGCTGTGGTTCTGGAGAAAAACGTTGCTTTTGCTCATTAGTCATTTCACTTTTGTTGTTCAGACCACAAAGAAAACAGGATTTATGTCAAGAAAAGCCTGCGTATGCGTGGAGCTTTGGTTTGGAACTAACTGGAGAAGAAAAGAGTAGTCAATTAATGAATTAATCTACAGAAAATTAATCAGCAATTGGTAAACGATTAATAATTTTAGTCATGTGAAATATCCTCTGATTCAAGCTTCTCACATGTTTGTCCTTGTCTTAATTTATAGTAAACTGAATATTGTGGGCTGTTGGTCTGACAAAACAAGCAATCTGAAGCAGTTCAGAAGTTAACTTGAAGCAAATATATTGATTCTGGCATTAAAAAAAGTATTTCAAAATCGTAAAAAAAAAAGGCAGCAGTTATTCAGCAGTTAATCAAAAATCAAAACAATTGTTATTTTCAGCCCTAGTTTTAAAAAAAATATGTTAACATGGCCATCAGCGGGGCTACAAACAACGGAACAAAATACAGAAACACTAAAACCAAAACTAATTTTGTTAATAAAATCAGAGGTCTGGAAATGGAATTTAATTCTCAAACTTTCTTGAAATTTGGTCTTTTCCAGTGAACCCATGTATTATCGTCTGGTTTTTGGCCAGCGAGAGTGATCGATATATTTTCCTCTTTAATGCTGCATATAGGATCAAAAACTCTTCTAACGAACTGTCCTCCAATCAGATCTCCTCGTTTTAACAGATTGATGATCATTTATTGATGCATTAAATGGATTTATTAAATGTTGATTTATTTCAGGAGTGTTTATTAACCAGCTGCTCTGTGTGTACATGTGAGTTTACCACCCACACAGTTAAACCTCAGAGGACACGCGGGTCAAGTCCAGAGCTGAGGTCTGCAGCACCCCGACAGGAGACAAGGAGATGACCTTTGACCTTTCACCTTCAGCCGTCAGTATCTAATCGCTGTCTGACTCAGCCACATTTGTTAACATCCTCTCATCAGACCTTTAATTCAATTTAGAATAAAGATAACTACGTCTCCTCTCGGTTTCCTTCTCCGTTATCTCTGCTGGAAGTTACAGCACCAACACATCAGAGAGTTTAAGGTGTTTTCAGGGTTGAAGTCAATTAAATAGATAGATAGATATTCCTATTCTAGTCTGACTTTGTGCCTCTGTCCAGTAGGGGTGGAAAAGAAATCAATTCACCTATGTATCGCATTTTTTTTTTTTTTTTTATGATTTTGAAATAGATGTTTTAATGCCAGAATCGATATATTTGCTTCGTTTGAGTCTATGTATGTACCATGTGATTACACACTAATGAAAACCTACTTTCTGCCAATAGATCACAATAAATGTTACACACTGTTCCTTTAATACATCTGCTTACTTCTCAAATTTTCAGGATACCACCCTGCTTGAAGTTGCATGTTTTTCTTCTCTAAACACAACGGTGAACGGTGGGCTCTGGAGGAAACACCCAACATTTAGAAAGCTAAATAAATGTGCTGTTAACTCAGCATTCCTTCTGTAAGAATTATGATTCATACTCTGACTTCTAAAACAGAAGCATGATTCATGCTGCGGCGGTGGCGACGTTTAAATGATTCTAATGATGATGAATGGGGACTCCCCGCACACACATTCCTTTCAAAAATGTTTTCTTTCACTAATCTGATTTCATGGATCAACATCACCTGCTGCACTCAAACCACTTCAATCTGCACATCAGCAGGAGCCGGACTGAACGTTTCAGCCATCAGGAGATGATGATGACAGAGGAACGGCAACAACTGTAAAGCCAAAAAGACACTGTGTGGTCCGTATATATATATATATACATATATATATATATATGCACATTTTTTTAACTGTTCAAAATGTACCTTAAAGGGAGATTTGTCAAGTATTTAATACTCTTATCAACATGAGAGTGGACAAATATGCTGCTGTATGCAAATGTATATATATATTTATTATTGGCAATCAATTAATCAATTAACAACACAAAACAATGACAAATATTGTCCAGAAACCCTCACAGGTACTGCATTTAGCATGAGAAATATGCTCAAATCGTAACACGGCAAACTGCATGTGATTATCATAAAGTGGGCATGTCTGTAAAAGGGAGACTCGTGGGTACCAGATTTTTTGGTGGGATATTTTTCAGACATTTCGGGGATATTTATTGGATATTTTTCACAATTTCTTTCACATATTTTACTAATATCTTTTGGATAATTGTCTATTTTTTTTTTTTTATGTTTTAACTTCTTCCGTTTACTCTGTTATCGTCTACAAGGGACACGGGATTTGTTTCCCCCTAAAGGTGGCGTGATCATGAGAGCCTACTCTGGATGACGTGTTGCCGGTCTGATGTATAGGAGGCACATGTCAGTCTGACAGCCTTCACGAGACAACAGTGGAGATAACAGTGACAATTATCACGGTACAGAAGGAACTAAACATTATAAATTAGAGGAAAATGTGGAAAAATACTGGAGAAACAGATTCTTAATAAAAGGCAGCCGGTAGGTAAAATGTCAAATCCATCCTACTCACAAACAGTGAGACCTCAGTCAGACCTTCATCAGACGTCTGTTTACTAGATTAACAGAGTTCTGCAGGATGGATGCGAGGTAACGTGGTTTCACATTGGCTCTCATTACGGTCACAGCTCTTATGAAACCACAGACGGAGGAATTATAGTTTGTTGGGACAACAGGAGGGAAAGAGCTCACTGCTTCTCTCCTGATTGAAACCAGCTGCCACTCATCCAGAGTCATAAACCCAAACTTTAATCTCTGCTCTGCAAACCACCAAGCAAGAACACACACACACACACACACACACACACACACACACACACAACCACACAAATACTCACCAATCTGAGGTCTATGATGTCTTGTAACATAAACCGTATCCGAGATGACGTCTTCCTCTCCTTGACGATTTTTTCCATCTGATTAAAATACTGATCCATCCGAGGCTGCGGAAAGAGAGAGAGAGGGTAAGTTAATTTGAGCCATGAAGGTTATATTCTTTATTCCTCTATTCAATCTACTGGACAGCGGGTTTCAGGGATTTCCGCATTATTTCACTAAACTGACAGATTGGTCAGTTTGTTCCTCGGAGCGGAGGCCGTTCTGACCGCCCGAGATTAAATTGGAACAATTTGGGAACTAAAACTGTAATAGCCCAGAAAGCACAGACGCAATCCCACTGTAATGGCCCGACATTAAAACGGCCATGTTGAGAAAATGACCACATTAAACATGGTGAAACTCAACTGAAGGACAAGATGAGTTAAGACAACACTCTGTAGGATTTAATGTAGAGAAAGTACGCCTTTCTGTTGGTAAACAGTGTAATAATCCTTCAGTAGCAAACAGAAAAAGAAACAGCAGATTTAAGTTGTTATGTTGAGTTCAGAGCGGTTTCCCTGCTGGTCACAGGGCTTTCCTTTTGCAGGATGACCGGTAGATGATGAGGATCAAACCACACATCACAGTGCAGCAGAGAGAGAGAGAGAGAGAGCAGACAAGCCCTCGAGTCAGCTGTGTCTCTCCAAACATCTGAGGACTCTCGCTGTGTCCAGCTGGGAGTCACTGATGTCAACAGGAGAGCCAGTCAGACAGACAGAACAAAGCAGAGCATCCACTATGGGGATATTCCCGTTTCCTCATAACCTACATAAACAGTTTCTCCTCTGCCTCTGGAACCGAATGTAGCCCAGCCGGTGTGGGAGTGAATCCCTCCACTACTTTCTCTTTTAATGCCGCTCAAAACCCGTGTTGCTGTAGATCATAATCCCCGCCACTATCGCCAAGGCACCAACCAAATATAGAGGAATTCATCTTGGTGGCATCTACAGCCGGCAAGTAAAACAAGTTTTTACTACAGGTAGAGATAAACTATCAGGCCTGCTCAATGTGCCAGTGAGGCTGTTAAGGTTACACATACACTCTTTATAATTCATAGTAGATAATAACTGGGGCTGTCGATTGAAAATATTTAATTGCGATTAATCACAATTTAATAACTAATTTATCTGTTCAAAATGTACCTTAAAGGGAGATTTGTCAAGTATTTAATACTCTTATCAACATGGAAGTGGGCAAATATGCTGTTTTATGCAAATGTATGTATATATCTATTATTGGAAATCAATTAATAATACAAATGACAGATATTGTCCAGAAACCCTCACAGGTACTGCATTTAGCATAGAAAAATATGCTCATATCATAACATGGCTAACTGCAGCCCAACAGGCAACAACAGCTGTCAGTATGTCAGTGTGATGACTTGACTATGACTGGCCCCAAAACTGCATGTTCATTCATTCATTCTCTGTAACTGTTTATCCTATTCAGGGTCGCGGGAGGGCTGGAGCCGATCCCTGCTGACATTGGGTGAAGGCGGAGTACACCCTGGACAGGTCTCCAAACTATCACAGGGCTAACACACATAGAGACAGACAACCATTCTTGATCACATTCACACCTACGGGCAATTTAGAGTCAACTATTAACCTAACCTGTATATCTTTGGACTGTGGGAGGAAACCGGAGAAAACCCACACTAACACGTGCAACCCTCTGGCTGTGAGGTGACAGTGCTAACCACTGCACCACCGTGCAGTCCAAACTGCATGTGATTATCATAAAGTGGGCATCTCTGTAAAGAGGAGACTCGTGGGTACCCAGAGAAACCATTTTCATTCACATATCTTGAGGTCAGAGGTCAAGTGACCCCTTTGAAAATAGCCATGACAGTTTTTCCTTGCCAAAATTTAGCGTAACTTTGGAGCATTATTTAGCCTCCTTCCCAACGAGCTCGTATGACATGGTTGGTAACAATGGATTCATTAGGTTTTCTAGGTTCATGTGATGCCAGTATCTTCACCTTAGCTTTAAAACTGAGCCTGCTACAACCTAAAAACAGGCTAGCTGTTTCCCCGTTGAATGGTATCAATCTTCTCATCTAACTCTCTGCAAGAAAGCAAATAATCGGATTTCCCAAACTGCTGAATTAGTATCACCCACTCAGGCTCTCTCAATGAATCAACTTTCTTCTCCGCCTCACCTTGGCCTTCTCAAAGTCCAGGTCCTTGCCGATGGTGGTGAGCAGCCTGCACAGGCACTCCAAAGACTCCTCGTCGTGGTTCTTCAGCAGCTTGACGACACAGTCGTGCATGATGGCCTCCGTCAACATCTTGAGCTTGAAGAGCTCGCCGATGAACCTGATGTTGCCGATGGAACGCCGCCGGGCCTTGTCCTTGGCTTCCTCCAGCTCTTCCTGAAGCCGCTCGCGCTCTGTCGTCTGAGGGGACCCGAGGCAACATTAATCAAATACTTGCCCAAGGAGGTTATTCACAAAACCGCCAGAGATTCATTCTCTTTCCTTAAAAATGCTTTGGTACAGCTTGAAAATGGGTGTCACACTTGAGTAATTCAAAGAGCACATACCGATGCAGCAGAGTCCAGCTCTTTCTGCTTCCTCTCGAACACCACGTCGTCCACGTTGTCTCTCTCAAACTCCTTCTGGCAGCGGTTTAGCAGCAGCTTGCGAAAGTTCACGGAAGTGTTGGGTTTGTCAGTCATGGGCACCTTGAGCTGTACGGGAACAGCAGACAGAGTAGATAATAGTAAAGAAACAGAAGTATAATAAAGACAAGTTAGGTGACAAACTAAACCTTCTCTGTCCAGCAGACGAGGCCACAGACCTAAAGGAGTTTTCTGCAAAATATATTGAAGGAAACCACAGCAAGCCCACTTTCTCTGTTTTGTTAACAGAGTTCCTCATTGCAGAAATGCTTATTCAATGAATAGCGATCCATTTGAAAGAATTATCAAAAGCTGACATTTACTTCTTCAGTCCAAACAGTGTAACAGCAGCCTTCTTTTCACCTCCCTCTGCTGAAGATAGTGGGTGTAACACATCTTACGATATCTTCTTGCAAGTCATCAGAAAATGATAATGCTCACACTATATCATCACATTGTATTGAACTGTGTTGTACTGCACACCATTATGTTGCATCGAGGCAGAGATGAATCTAAACCCATCGATCCGTTTGCGGCTGAAACATTTAGCAAGTTGTTGAGATGCAAATTGCATTGGTTTCATTTGGGGATGCACAAGCGTAGCGTAAACTGCACAGTCTGTGCAAATTCAGAGAAGTTTACTTATTGTTGTACTAGAACTCCCCCGTGAATGAACCAGAGTTGAGGTAAGATTATTCATTCACTTCCCGCCTGCTTCTCTACCCTTAAGTCGACACGACGACCTGCTTACCGCAATGAGGCAGCGGCACATGTTTCCGTAGGCCACAGAGAAGCTGGGCTCGTCGATGGCCTTCTCAAAGACCAGGTCGATCACCCCTTTGAGCCTCTCTTCTGTGTTGATGGTCAGCTCCGTCACCTGCTTCATCAGCTGGGCGAACTTCTGCGGTGTCAGCTTGTTCAGGATGCTGCGTACCTTCTTGAAGAGCTCCTGAGAGGAATCAGTCATAATGAGCACAATCATTTTATTTGAAGATTATCTTGGACATATCATTAAAAACTAACTTATTGATAGTTTCTGAGAGATACCATTTTACAAAATGCATATTTTCCCTCATAACTGTCTGTTTATTATGTAAAGTTGTTTCCTTCTGAGGTAGATCAAATCATTTATTGAGTAATAACAAGTAAACTTTCATTTTGTTTTCCAATTTTTTAAAGAATTAAACCAATTGATTCCGTTATGATCTACAATAATTTAAAGCTCTTCAATCAAGTGGATTGTTTTCAACTGTTTACTCATTACGTTTAGCTATTTTTTGCTAACTATCTCAACTGTTTATCCCTTACTTTTGGGTAATTTTAGCCAACTATTTCAACTGTTTACATATTACTTTTAGCTATTTTTAGCTAGCTATTTCAACTGTTTACCCAATACATTGATGCCTTTTACTTTTTCTGTTATTTTCTCCAAAACATGGTGTGGTGTTGCTGTTGCATCTGACATTTTTTTCTCTTCTGTGAAGTGTCTTATGTCACCCATAATGCATTGCACAACAGGGTATCTAAGTCAGTTTTTTACATTAGTCACTCATAGGGAAGCTTCATGCAACAGGTAAAGTTAAATGTCTATAGCAAGTCTGACTTAAAGTTATATTTAAGAGAAAGACTAGGTCTATTATTATGCAACCGGCCCCTGGTGCTGATGTCTAGAAAGCTTCTCTTTTGTGCATCTTTTCTGTGTGTTTGTGTACATGCATGTGTGTGTATATTTGGGTCTACCTGTGTGTTTTGTGCCTCAGGATCCTCTACAACGACCTCCGGCCTCTTCATGCCAGGTTTCCAGGCATTCTCAGATTTTTTCAGCTGAACGTCATCGTTAACCGACACGTTCATGATGATCTTCCTGGGTGGAGGCCGCCGTGCTCCAATGTTCATAAGCTGTGAATGCAATGAAAGAATACAGCACGTTAATATGTCTCGTCGCCAGCTACACAATATATTATAAATTATCTATCTGTAATGAAAAACAACAAAATATAACTACAAAAAAACAACATAAAACAAAGCTCAATGACTTTAAAAAGGTAGCTCATAGTTCCTTGTAATTTTAAGAGCCATGTGCAGACAACACATCTCTGCCAGAATACTCTTAAAAAATATGAAATCTGCTCTAATTTAACTGACCCTGCATTGTCTAGAAGAACAGATACACTCTAATGCAGGGGCGTCAAACTCATTTTAGTTCATGGTCCACATGCAGCCTAATTGATCTCATGTGGGCAGGACCAGTAAAAACATTGTATAATAACCTAGAAATAACAACACCTCCAAATGTTTCCCTTTTTAGCATAAAGAAGTACAAGTGCATTCTGAAAACCTTCACAATTAATGAACAATCGATTTACAAAAAAAATAATGAGCAGCCTGAGATGTCTCGCTGATCTCTCAGCTACGACTAAAAACAGACTGCTGCTCTTAAACCTGCCAACGATTCATTTATCTTCACTGTTTCTCAGATGTCCTTGTAAGTTATTGTATTTTCCGCCATGATGAGTCTTGATAGTGGCGCCAAATATTATATTCCTTGAGTACTGAAAAGGTGCTGTAAACACACCAAGCACACTTTACCTCTGAAGAAATACAGTAGGAACTGGTCCATTTTTCTTGGAAAACCCAACACAGTGTGTCTACTTTTCTCCTTTTTGACATTTTCAACCGGCAGCTCCTGCATGAACAGTAGCCTGTGCTTGACAGTTGTGTCAGGTAGCCTGTATGTAAGCATGTGGGATGTATAAAAGCGGATCCAGCATAGGGCCTGATACTCTTATTAGGACTCCCAGTGGATAAATAGCAGTGCATTTTATTGACAAATTGGAATTAATGATGCATTTTTCACACTTTGCAGTCATCTGGTGTGCCGGATTGGACCCTCTGGCGGGCCGGTTCTGGCCCTCGGGGCGTACTATGTTCGACACCCCTGCTTTAATGTGTTGCAGCACTTGACTAGGTTTATTCTAATCAAACAAATCGTGACTCTGACAATGGTAAAACGGTGTTTGAAGTGGTATGTTGGAGGGCTGTCCTGAATACCACTTTTTGTTTTTACACCTCGTGTGGACGGTGCACACACGCCTTTATCTGCGCTCAACGTCTCCTTTCCTCATCCCTCTGTGTGTGCGAGTGTACATGTACCTCAAAGTCGCCTTTATGGTACCCCTAAACGGCGCCATTTTGAGGCTGCTGCTGTCTGCGAAATACGCACAGCCTCTCCAGCAGTGCCCCGCTGCAAGCTTGTACGTAATGAAGACTGCAGAGGCTCCCGGTCAGCCCTTTTGGCCTGAGCCCCCCCCCATGGGTTGCGCTATGACATAAGCAACGGCTTGGCTCGTCTTCGTGACATGACTTGGGAAAGACTTAGCCAGACATTTCTCCGTTCTTGGATGAGATGGACGGCATAGCACGTGTCTTTCGGTTTAATTAAAAGCATTCACTTTTAAGGATTCTTACGGTTATTCTACAGTATTGTTGTTTGTATTTATATTTGTTATGAATAAGAAGCATTTTCCAAAAAGGTTTGGTGGTTTTATGCATGTTTGTAATCCAGAGGGGATAAAAAAAAACACCTACCCAACGAACGAATAACTGAATAGTCTAATATTTGAGTCCAGCCCTGGTTTATTGGAGGTTTTCTGTATTGAATCAGTCACTGAACATTTATTGGACGTCTGCTGAAACCAACTGGAACCAAGTACTTCAAATTGTATCCCATTATCCTCTGGCTGTGAGAGAAATGTTTGAAAGATGTGTAATATCTATTGCATTTTTACTCCTATTAAAATCAGCAAGTTGTCTATTAAACATGAAGACAAATCGTGTGTTGAGAGGAAATGGAGGAGTGTGTGCGTGACTTTATGAATGATTGTGGCAGCATGAGTAAGTGCGTGTGTGTGTGTGCACGTGTGACTCACTGAAGCGCCTCGTCCTCCGGTCATTTGCCTGCCAAAATCTGCAAAGGCAGGTGTGAAATCGGGTCCTCTGGAAATCACCCTGGAATCCACCGCTCGAGATGGCAACTTGTTTTGGTTAATCTGCACGACACATAACATACACAATACATCATCACATACACACACACACACACATATATATAAGATGAGCTGAACAGCAGGGGGAGCAGTGATCCCCTAATAATAATGGCAATAGGGTAAATGGAGGCAGCCTGGTGAGTGTGTGTGCATTTCTAACCCAGTGGTCCCTTAAAGGTGACCCGTTGTAAATGACAGTCATACTACATTAACAGCTTTTAGTTTATGTATTTTCACTGTACTGGTGATAAATTATGTTCAGCGGGATCAGCGGGCCATTCACTGAGAGAAGTCAGAACCAGATGTGGAGGCAAAGGAAGGAAGAAAGGAACGCAGGAGAAAGAGAGAGGGAGAGAGAGAGAGAGAGAGAGAGAGATAGATAGTTGTGGGGGAGGAGAGAAGAACAAATCCAGCTCTTTGTCTTTCAGCTGTCCTTGACTTCCTCTCCATTCTTTCCCCAGTGAGATTTCACTTTCTCCCTCTGAGAAAATGAGACTTTGGGATTGTACATCGCCGGGCCGGTTGTTCTTTTTGGAGAGGTGGGGGAGGGGCATGTACTCTTAACACTGCCAAGTGTGACATAATAGCAATGTGATTTTAATCAAAACAGCATTTCGGCGGGCCATATGCTCCACCCATACGTATGTGTGGATCACAGGAATGAACCAGACTCTGTGTGCTGTATCTTTGATTCCGCTGCACACAATCTGACAAACTAATGTCTAAAGCACTGCCTGTTGCTCTGAGCTTATGATGAAGAACCCTGTTTCATGAAGTTTATTCAAAAACTAGGGCTTCAGCTAATGGCTGCTTCCATTATTGATTAACATAATGTATCATTTAATAGCTTAAATCGCTCAGTCTTTAAAACCTCAGAAAATTATGAATAATTTCCCAGAGCCTGAGGTGAGATTTTCATTTTGCTCGTTTTGTCCGACTAATAGTCTGAAACCGGATGACATTGAATTTACAATGATATAAAGAGAAGCAAAGCAGCAAATCTTCACATCTGAGAAGCCGAAACCACTGAATGTTTGTTTCATAACGGACTTTAAAGATTATTGAAATTATTGCCAGTTAATTTTCTGTAGACCGACTCATCCTTTCAGTTCCATTCAAAAGAAAATCTTGAACATACATGTTCTACTTACAGAACCCAATATAGACTAACATGGTGGCTATAAAAGGACAAAGAAAATTAAAGCATTTTTTAAAGCTACATTTAGAGACGGACCTCCTGAGGGAAACACACTGCTGCACAGGTAACTTTTAAAACAAACAACATATGGCACTGAGAGGTTTAAGGACATGCGGGTCTGAGTATTTATGCAGGGCTATCTGCAACAACGGGCTTACTCACCTTGTCCAGCACCACATCACTGATAGGCGGGAGACCCTCAGGCTTCTGTACGCATGCGGGCATGAACTGGAAGCCCAACAGGAAGTCCCTGTCATACTGACGCTTCCCACTGGGCTCAGCCAGGTCTGGACCACCAAGCAGGGGTTGAGAGAAAAATCGCAAATATTAGGGCCGTCAAGCGATGCAAGTATTTAATTTAATTTCTTTATCTGTTCAAAATGTACCTTAAAAGGGAGATTTTTCAAGTAATTAATACTCTTATCAACATGGGAGTGGGCAAATATGCTTGCTTTATGCAAATGTTATTATTATTATTATATTTATTATTATTATATTTATTATTATTATAATTATTATTATTATAAATCAATTAACAACACAAAACAATGACAAATATTGTCCAGTAACCCTCACAGGTACTTTATTTAGCATAAAAAATATGCTCAAATCACAACAAGGCAAACTGCAGCGCAACAGGCAACAACAGCTGTCAGTGTGTCAGTGTGCTGACTTGACTATGACTTGTCCCAAACTGCATGTGATTATCATAAAGTGGGCATGTCTGTAAAGGGGAGACTTGTGGGTACCCATAGAACCCATTTTCATTTACATATCAGAGGTCAAGGAACCCCTTTGAAAATGGCCATGCAAGTTTTTCCCTCTCCAAAATTTAGCATAAGTTTGGAGCGTTATTCAACCTCCTTGGCGTTTCATATGATACCAGTATCTTCACTCTAGCTTTCAAATTGAGCCTGCTATAATCTAAAACTTGCAAGTTGCGTTAATGCATTAAATAAATTAGTGGCATTAAAATGAACTTGCATTAACACGTTATTATCGCATTAACTTTGACAGCCCTAGCAAATACAGTACTTATATAAAACAAACTGAACTGAAAATAATTGAAGTAAAAGCTACACTCAGGAGTTAATACTCAAAAATTTGAATGTCACAGAAATTTATTGATAAAACGAAGCATCTGTCCAAAGAGCGGGGCCCTTCTAACCTTCCATGTCTTGCGGGGCCCCTGTGGAGTTCTCCTTGTCTCCGGGGGTGGCTCCGCTGTCGCTGCTCTCCGTCTCTGAAGTGTGACCCGCCCCGTTCCTCATGGGCTCCATCTCAGCCTCACCGTTCTCCTCTGGGACGGCGGGCTTTTCGTCAGCATCGGGGCTGCTGGCGGGAGCTGGAGCAGGGGTGGAGGTGAGGACCGACGGTAGGGGCATCAAGCTGCTGCTCAGAGGAGCAGGAGACTGCAGGGCCTGGTCTCCAGCAGGCTGATCTACTGGCCTGGGCTCGTCCTGTGTGGGAGGCAAAGGTTCAGTTTTCAGATCTCCATTAAAATAATTATGCCCCGCTTCATTATCATTTAGCGAGATAATAAATTCCCAACAGCTTAACGGTTGCTGTCGCGTAGCTCTCATCATAATTTAAAAACTAGTAGCATCACAATTTCTCCACATAACACTGCCTGTAATTATCAGTTAGAGATGAAAGGAGGTCACCTGCAGACAGGGAGACACATAAAGAAAGGGTCGAAATGCAGGAGTGGAAAATGAGGGATGGAAGAATTAATAGAGTGAAGGGCCTGGGACTCGGGGATGAATGAGAGACGATGAAATCCAGAGAGGGCAGAATGGGTCAGGTACAAACAAAAGACAGAAAAGGCAGAAATGTGGGAGCACAATAGGCTTGCTGAAGTTCCACCGGTGGCACAGAGTGGGCAAGTCCATGCTGGCATGATTCTCTCTACACCATCACTACTGTCATTCTCTGAAATATTATCTGTACATGCAACACCATTTACGCACACAATTTTTTTATGTATTGCAATTCATGTTCTGTGTTTTATCCCGGCCAGGACACTCCTGTAAGTGATCTTCAATCTCAGCAAGACACTATACTTTCTTCGTCTTCAAAAAACAAACAGCAGCTTCAAGTGGGGGTCTCCAAGAGAAACAACTGTGTCAATGAGGTAATGCTTTGAGTCCAGTGTTAAGTCAGCTGCACTGTACAGACAAAATTTGTCCAATATAAATTAAGAAATTGTGAGTTTTGTTAACTTTTTAAGTGTGTCTGAATTCAGAAGATGAACTGAAATGAGCTTTTTTTTTATACTCTAAATTAATTAAATGTGGGTTGCTAATGTTCATTTTTATGTAATCTGCATGAAAAGTGTCTGAGTTAAATAACATTTCTTCTTCACTCAAGGTGCCTGTTCAAAGTAACCTAATAAAGAAGCCATTAAAAAGCCTGTGACACCGGTTTTTGGTGGTGTGAAAATTCTCCCACAGCGACAAGCCCAGAGCAGAAACAATAAAGGAGAGGAAACGAGAGCGGGAAAGCGCTGATTTTACATACAGTGGGCTGGGTGAGCAATGAAGATGATGGATAACTCCTCGCTGTCGTTCTCGAACCATAACAACACCCCAAAGTCATTTATGTCTGCTTCCCCCACCACACATGTGGAAACATTTTTCACTTGAACTATTGCCCACATTGTGCATTTCCTCTTCTCTCTCTCACCCACTCTGTCCCGATCCTAAGATACTCTGTAGGCATCTTAAAAAGTCTTGTTCCAAAATGAGATACCAACCATTTAAAAAAAAAAAGGTGACAAAATATCACAAAATGATGGTAATTATTAAGTAGGTAGGATTTGTCAACAGTTTAAATACTACTTCTACCAAGAGACTATATACACATGCTGTACGTATGTCATTTATTTTTACATTCAAAGCTTCTATTGAGGTTTTGGAATGAAGCTTTAAATGTCTGTCGTCATATTTTATGACGTCATCGCACTAAAAAATAATAATAATCCTCAAACAAAATCCTCAATTTGAATAAAGTGATTGATCAGATTAGATGAGTCATTTATATTAAATTAACTTTCTTTAATAAATATAACTTGTCAGTGTGAAATGTTGTTTTTGAAAGGCTAAACACCAACAAATATGGAATGAAGCAGAACATTTTGTAAAGATAAAAACATTTTGGAAATGATTGCATCTCTCTCTTTTCCAATTAAGGTTGACTTTTGGACCTTACACGATTTGGATCACACGAGTCGGAAACAATCCTACACAGCCACCACTGGCTGGAATCTAATTCTACAAATAGTATAATAGTATTTACTGCCGAGCCTGTTTGTAAGCGGTACCAGCAATGTCATCTTCGCTTCACCTCTCTCTCCTCTGCTCCGCCCCGTGTGTGTGTGTGTGTGTGTGTGTGTGTGTGTGTGTGTGTGTGTGTGTGTGTGTGAGTGTGAAGAGGCTAAGCCCCGCACTCGGTGAAACACGAGAGCAGAGGATATTAATGATCGGTACGCCGCTGCAGAATGAATATAGGGGAAACACCGATTAGTGTAGCATAATCTCTATATGCATCTGTGCAGAACTACCAGGTTTAAACTGAATGAATAGACATGAAAAAAAAAAAAGAAGCTGCGCAGCATTCGGTTTCGAATGTCAACGTTATGAATGAAGCTTCAAAGTACTTGGTACAGCCCTAACACACAAAATTATCTATTTACTTAAATCTACATTATCTTATATAAACATTATCTGTACACGTGCTTATAATAATTTAAATCCAAATGTATGTAAAGGAGTTGGAATACTCTTGTTTCCTCATCCCGCACGGTGAGCAGTTTTGGGCATTTTGTCTTACCTCGTCCTCCTTTTGAGGTGTGTCTCCAGCAGAGTTCCCTTCATTTGGTTTCCTCCAGCTCTTTGGTATAGCAGAAGCAGTCTGATTTACTGCAGGGAAATACAAATGCAGGAACACGCAATCAGCCACAGACAACACATCAAACAACACAACCACGACGGACTTGAAAGTGAAATCTGTGTTTAAAACAAAACGAGAAAAAAAAAGAGAAACATCTTTTTGTCTGTAATAGAAAATCTGTTCACATTTAAATCTGGGTAAAAACAGTCCGAGCAAATACATGTTTTACAAAGCTACGATGGATGAGTATATTTGTCAATATGATGAAAACCAGAAAATGACATGAAATGCTTTAAAGTTACTTTCACTATGACATCTACTTAGTCCTAATATGACAAACCTCACCCATCATTGACCAAAATAAAACAAACAATCATTAATTGAGCAGAACATGAGGGATGAATGGAAAAAGTTTCCCACGACCATGAGTCATTATGTTTTAAGGAGATTGCCAGGAAATCTTCCATGACACACTGACATAGCTCACACCCTAGGTTTCCTTCTATTTAAAAGTCCATTGCTATACCTCACATGTGCTATTCCTGTTTCTTCCAATTCTGTACCTGTGGGCACTTTTGTATTTGTCATAAATTCAAGAACATGATGATAAGAATAACTGACAATTCTCATGACTTTGACAGGACTAACAGGTGAAAGATGTTTGACAATGCTCTCATTCTGTAGAGGGATCAAACCTTTAACACATTAATTAAAAATTGTACGCTGAATCTGACACTGAATGGAGACGAAGAACAACTGCCTTAATAAAGTTTAACACGCCTTGGGTCACTATGGATGCATCCCTTTTTGTCCCGTTTTAATTACAGTGTCAGGTGTGCAGTTATACAGACAGCAAGTCAATAGTGCTCCGACCATGCTGATAGTTTATTCCATTTCTTCTTGGGGAGTTAACTGTGTCAGCAGAGTGTTTCATGAGAGATTATCTGCAATATGTGCTTTATGGGCGTTCATAAAACCCTCTAGTGAATGATAGAGCCACTTAATTTAGCTATTTTGGCATAATACAAGTAGTGTACTCATAAAACTGCCTCTCATTTTTCGGCTGGACTGTCACTAAAGAACACTCCTTTGTTGCAGGTTAAAACACTTGTTATGGAAACAAACGATCTAGGCTACAATAAATGTTACAGTAATTGAAACGCATCAGATTCGGTACCTGTAGTGGGACTCTTCCTAGTGAGTGCTTGGTGCTGGGGCTCCGTTTTGCTGTCAGTAATGCCTCCATGTGCCTCTGTACCCCCTCTGGGGACAAAGTCTTTAGTGTCTAAGGACTTGCTCGGCTCGTCGGCCTCTGTCGTGGCCTGCACTAGAGGCGGAAGGCCGAGGGGGAGCAAAACCGGCAAAGCTGGGGCTGGGCTTGAGGTCAGGGTCACTGGCACCACAGCCACAGGTGCCATAGGGGCGAGCGCAGCAGCAACGGGCAACTCTGGCCTCACGTCAGAGGGCAAAGTTTCAGAGGAGGAGGCCTCTCTGTAAGCGGGAGCGGAGGCCTGGGGCTGGAGTGCAGCTGAAGACAGAAGAGAAGGCTCGTGAGCCAGCGTGTCCAGCTCGATCCCAGAGTCCGCGAGGCCGTTCAAAGCCTTGGGAGCTGGCGCTGGCGAGGCAGCCGGAGTTCGTGGGGCGTCCGAGAGAGGCTTGTCTGTGTTGGGAGTCTGAGGTGGCGCCAAAGAGGGCTTGTGCTCCCCCCCAGCTGAGGAGGAGGGTGAAGAGGCTGAAGCGGTGGACTCCCTGGCTGAGGGACGTTCGCTGTTGTTGGCCACTGAAAGAGGGAGAGTGACGGGGGCGGTCATCGAAGCAGGGAAGGGAAGCTCTGGTTCAACAGTAGATGAGGGCTCAGTTACAGGAGTTTTGGCCTCAAGTCTCTCTACGGGGGCTTCAGGCTGCACAAGCCCAGGCGAGGAAGACTTCTGGACAACTGGCTCCAGTTTTGGCGTATCATCTGGAAGAAAAAGAGTTCAAATAAACACACAATTAAATCATCAAAAGGTAATATTTGTATCTATTTCTTTAAACAGATAACGTGTGTGAAAATGACTGTGACAGCTCCAGGCTCAATAAACCACACGGACAAAAAATGTCCAACATTTGCATGGAGGGTCGTAGTTTAAACCTGCAGTCTGAAGCTCACTAATAAACCTCTACACAAACGGAGAACTGGCTCCAAAACTTGTGCTAAGAAATGCTGGTTGAAATATTCCAGCTAATTACTGGAAAAGCAGGGAGTCCTGCTGTTACGACACTCTGATTTGTGAGGGAAATGAAAGTGAAAGCGTTGAATGTGCAGCGTGTTCTGGGGAAAAAGAAAAACGATACAGAAGATGTGTATGCAAATCATTGTTTGAGCAAAAGAGCGGAGGGGTTACTGAGGCTGCTGTTCCACATGCAATAAAACCAAAAGATGACATTGCCTGAAAGAAGGTAATGACACAGCAGTAAAACAGACCAATATTTCTTGAGGGTCAAATGCTATATTTTCACAATTTGAACATAAAGATATGGTTAAAACTAGAGTAACGGTTTGTGTATTAGTACCGAAGCCGCACGCAGAATACACAATATGCAGATTGATGCAAGCGTGTGTTCCACCCAGACAATTTTAGCCGTACGCTGTTAGCAACATATGCTGAAGGTTGGCACAACAAGCTGAATGGCGTGCGAGTCAGTCACACTATGGCAAGCACAAATGAAACGAGATGGAAAACCCGCCTGCAGGCTACAAGTCGGCTACAGCAGCAAAAAAAAAAGACAGAGTTGTGTATAAGATAAAGACGGCGTGTCGGTGTTGTAGGATATGTGCCAAATTTGCACCGAACCACGACTCCTAAGCCCGGGTATGAACCGAGATGCCGTGACTTTTGTGTACAGCTAATCCCCCAGTTAAAACTGCATTGGTTAGACTGTTAGACTTGTTAGGAGTTGTGCATGTAATTTAAAGAAAGAGGGGGGGATGCTAGTGCAGACCTGGCCCTGGTTTGGTGTCTGAAGCCCCAGTGGTCGACGGCTGCTGTGGCTGTTGGGGCTGCGGTGGCTCCAACGTGTAGCCTCCAGGATGGGCCTGCTGTGGCTGAGGAGGCTGCGACTGCTGCTGCTGCTGCTGCTGCTGCTGCTGCTGCTGCTGCTGCTGCTGCTGCTGCTGCTGCTGCTGCTGCTGCGGCTGAGGCTGAGGCTCTGGAGTCTGGCTGCTGCTCAGCTGCTGCTGCGATTTGAGGTAGAAAATGTGAGGATAATGAGGGTGCGGCCATAAAAACTAGCAACACAGAAAACCAGAGAGACCGGCACAGAGATGTAGGCAAGCACGTACACAAACAAATAAACAAATAAGCCCGAATGCAGGATTAAGCAGCAGAAATAAGGAGTCCAATGGGGGGTGTGGTTAGATTTAAGAGGACAGCAATGGAGGACAAGACAGAAAATGAAGATCAATGTGGGTAGAATGGCAGGAGGAAGGGAACGGCTCAGAACAATGCAGAGGAAAAGATACAGAGAGAAATAAATCAAAAGGGGGCACAAAGAGACAGAGAAAGAGAGGAAAGACTGTTAACATCCACAGAAGGACACAGGGAGGAAGAAGGCACAGTGTCCTTCATCAGAATCCAGGAAAGCGGTTTTATGTGGGCTCGGTACATTTCATGTATTAAAATGTGCCAGTGGCGTTAGTACAACGATTTTCAGCTTCAATAATAAGACCCAGAGCCCTGCCGGTCTCCGTTCTACATCTACATTGAATTTTTGAAAGAACAGAATGGATAGATAACCAAATCTGAGTGGATTCTGTAGGAGGAGCAGGAGAATACACACAGTACATAATGCAATCTACTGTAAAAGATAATGAGTGAATAAAAACAGTGATAGAAAAAAAAAAGCAGGTGTAAGATTAAAACAGCTGTTACCAAGATTATAGGGAATTCATTAGGAGAAAATTACGTGTAAAGTGTTTTTTAAGAAGTCATGTTACACACCTGCATGTCTAAACATAAGCTGTATGTGATATTAATGAAATTACTCTTTTTCACTATTATTCTTTAGGCCTTTTTAACCTAAATAGTCCCAGGAACATATGACTGAGGCTGCTTGTGTAGCTGAAGAAAATAAACACTTAACTTGCGTTTATATAATACTAGTAACAAAAGTTTTTAGAAGCCCTGAAGCATGATCTGGACAGAAAGCCGTCATGAATTCCTCATGAGAGGGCAAGGCGGCCGAATAAATAACCAAAGACACAGAGGCCGTGTCCTGTCCATCACACACATGGCAGAGAGCAGAAAGGATCACACTGCAACAAAGCAACATGAGATGTCTCTCTCCTCTCCTCAACTGAAGCTTCAGTCGAATCATCTGCTCTTAATGCTACACTACTACAACTGTAAGTACTGTAGGTGAGTGTGTCAGAGAGGCCTACCTGTGGGGGTGTAGGGGTAGAGGAGGGGCGGCCGACAGGAGGCGTTGAATTCCTGCTCCCTGAACCCCCTGCCATGATCTCCTCTGTGATATCCCTGCCACCCTGATTGGGGTCACGGATACGGATCTGGGAGGACAATGGCACAAAAAAACAGACCTCACTAAAGCGGCCGAGTCTTAGAGCAACCCTGCCTCGGCCATATCTTACGCAGGCTTATCAGCTGCAGCATTATACACTAATAAGAGTTAGTAATAACAGATATTGTGCAAAACATTAAATATTTATTTAAACAAAGGCAAATTGATTCTCTTACTCTCAAACATAAAGAGAAAATGGAATAACTGAGCAAACTCCATCTGCTGAAGAAGATTATACTGTATGATAACATCGAAAGCTCCACAACAGCTACTAAATGGATTTTGAGAGGAGATTGTTTTGTCAGCTGCTGTTTCCGAGGTCAAAGCTGGACTGTGAAGCTCAACTTTCAAGCCTATATGGAAGAGAAATCCTTAAAAAGCTCGGAAAGAAATTTTATATTTGAACATCTGTATGAGTGCGACAACTGATAGAAATCGTGATGTCTTTCAAAAGCTCCAGAATAGCTGCTAAATGGGCCTTAAAGGGATAGTTCAGGTGTTTTGAAGTGGGGTTGTATGAGGTACGTATCCATAGTCAGTCTACAGTAGATGACGGTCGGCACGCCCGCAGTTTGGAGAGGCAGACAGGAGTACCGTCATGAGAGAAAAGCAATGTATTGCTGTGGACGGGGCCGTTAGATTTAAAAAATTACAGCCCTTTCCGACAAGGAACTGAAGCCGTTATCTATGCTCTCTCTTCAAAGCCACCAGGCTCCTTTGACAAAAACAGTAATTTTACTCGACAGAACATGGGAGTTGCTGGTCTACCGCTGCCTTGATCGATTAGTTTGTTTGTGTTATTGGTGTTTTAAAGGGTTAGTTCGGAGTCACACAATAATACAAACAAACTAACCGATGGAGGCAGCAGTAGACCAGAAACTTACCGTGTTCTGCAAGTTTAAATTTGTGTTTTTGTCAATTGAGTCTGGTGGTTTTGAAGAGAGTATAGATAATGGTTTCAGTTCCCCGTTGGAAAGGGCTGTCTGAAGGCAAGGTAAGGCGGTGAAAATATTCTAAATACAACATATACTTTTACTGATATTGATGTTTGTAGGTGAGCCTTTTTTTTAAGTGGCTAAAATACACTTTGCTGCCGGCCCCATCCGCAGCAGTACATTGCTTTGCTTCTGTGCTGGTACTTCTGTCTGCTTCTCCAAACTGGGGGCATGCTGACCGTCATCCACTGTAGGCAATACACTGACTATGGAGAAGTACCTCATACAACCCCACTTCAAAACATCTGAACTGTCCCTTTAAGTTGAGATTGTTTTTCCAACAAAAGATTACAATTTTCATTTGTACTATTATTTTACAAGCTTCCATGAAAGAAAAAGATTAAAATTTGACAAAAGGAGGTTTAGAGTGTCAAAGACAATCAAAAATCTATTGGGGAAAAAGCATCTTGTGTCACATGTGGACCTCTAGAAAAAAAGACGAAAGAACTACTAAGATACTCACTGTTTTCTTCTCACGCTTGGCTGGTGGAGGTTGCTGTGGTGTAGGCACTATGATGGGGGGTGAGGGGGGATACACAGTCTGTCCTTGGTAGTAGGGTGGACCAGCTGTGGGGACGGGAGCAGGAACCGAGGGTGAGACAGGCGGGTGGTACCTGAGGGGATCTGAATACATTTGGGAGAAAGGAAAAACAAAAGAGAAGAAAACAGATATTAGTACAACGGATACACAGTTACACCCCCCTGCTTTGGGGGGCACACGAGGCTGATAACGTTGTGTGTATTTGTGGTAAAATCAGATTTAAATGTGACATAGAAATAGTACTTGATGCGTGTCTTTGTTGGATTAATGACTCACGATATGGGGCAGGGTACTCCCCTGGCCCTGGACCAGGATAGAAGGTGCCAGGCCCTGGAGGCTGTACAGAATACTGCTGAGGAGGTCCCACATAGGGCGTACTGTGGCGATACTGCAAGGAAAGAGATACAGAGAGACAGCTTAACATATCAGATACTGTACAAACTTCATTTTAAAAACTGTTCATTTTTGCAATCAGTGATGTTATTCTTTTGAATGTTCAACTTTTATTTAAAGGATTTCAATCCTCCTTCTGTGAGATTTTGGAAAAGCCGTCTTTCAAATTCTGCCTCGACCAGTGTTATGAACTGTATTTCTGGTAATCAGTGATATCCAACCAGGACCAGCTGCAACCACAGTATTGTTTCTGTTGTCAACAGCACAAAAACAAAAGAATCGCAGGTGCTCTACGGCAGCAAATGTGAAATTTGAATACATTTGCTTAATTTCTGCATGAGACAAAGGGTAATGCTAATGTTTGGAACATGTGTTTGTTACGATCAATTTAACAGGGGAAAATGCTTTTATATATCTAATGTGCACACATAAGTGTAGCTGGAACTGAGGTCAATGGTGGTAACCTCTGGGTCTGAAAAGCGAAGCCAATGCGGAAGTGCCCTAAACTTGCATTCTTTCTAATAGCCAGCAGGGGGCGACTCCTCTGGTCACATAAAGAAGTCTGATTATATAGAAGTCTAAATGAGCCTACTTCTCACTTGATTTATTACCTCAGTAAACATTGTAAACATGAGTTTATGGCTTCAATCGCTAGTTTAAAGTCCTCTTCAATACAGCATGATGTTCATTTAGTAAATTATGGTCCCATTTAGAGTCAAATAGACCATAAAGCAGGGTGTGTTTTCAATTTGTAAAAGTTAATTGTAACATTTTAGTCGCTTAAAAATGTCTTATTCAGCGTTCGGTTGTACTTAGCTCCACCCTCTCATGTCATGTCTGGTTGCAAAAAAACAAGATGGCGACGGCTAAAAACCAAGATGGCACCGGCCAAAAGCTTCAAAACTATAGTCCACAAAACAATGAATGACATCACAGCAACTACGTCCACTCCTTATATACAATCTATGGTATGGACAGGTGTGGAACCATTCAAAAAAGAGCTTCGGTTATATTAATGGAATAATTTTACATTTTGGGAAATGTGCTTATTTGTTGTTAAGAGTTATATGAGAAGCTTGATAGCACTCTCCTACCCGTCTGAGATGTAAGGCTAAAGCCAGCAGTTGGTTAGCTTAGCTTAGCTTAGCTAGCCTGGCTCTGTCCAAAAGCAACAAAATCTGCCTACCAGCACCTCTAGAGCGAATCAACACATGAAAAATGATCACAACTGCTGAAGCAAATGTGACATTAACATATTGTTGCTTACTTCTAATCAAAGATTGAAAGTGTAATCGTAATGTACAGAATCTGTGTTCATTATAATAAATCAAAATAAGAAAAACGCTGGAACTGAGGTATAGATCACATGTACATTTTAAGATCCAGTTCAGTGCGTCTGTGTCACCTGTGGGATGTAGTACTGTGCAGCCTGTGGGGAAGGGAAAGGCATGGGTGCCATGGTCATCATGATTGGTTGGTTAGTCGGGTAGACAGCCGCCGTGGGAGTCTGGGAGCCAGGCCGTATGGAGGGTGTGTTTGTAGGGATGGCGGGCCTCGCAGTCTGCATCTGAGTCCTCTGGAAAAACTGAAAGCAACATGTGAGAGAGACGCAGAGAAACAACAAAAGACATTAAGTGCTATCCCAGAGGCAGCGGTTTCATTTCCACATGCTGCCACGCTTTATCTAAAATACAAACAAGTACAGTTTTTCAGATGTCTTCACCATTTGGCCTGCACATTTCTCACAGTGAGACAGTCCTGGATTTTATCAGCAGTTTTAAAAGAAGGGGGGAAAAAAAAGGCCAAGCACCGCGACTTTCTCTGAACTCAGACTGAGGGATGAAAGGCAGACATGCACATTTTTATACTACTATTGAATGCCTCTATAATCAACCAATACATGAATTACTTTATTTAACATGGCTAAAGATGTTATATTGTAACTGGCAAGCAATATTATGAATCAGACGAGCACCGCTCTCTGTTTCTGGTCCTAATTCCTCCTACAATCATCTTATCAACTAAACAGAAGCTTTAAAAGCATCATCAATTCATATTGAGAAAGAACGTAGTAAAAGGAAGCCATGGCACATAACCGTACTAGTATACAATTACAGAGTGAACTGTCTCAATTTTTCCAGACATTCACAATATGCCCCATGTTCATCATGAAGTTTATTATGATTTTAGGGTTATTATTACTATTGTTATGAAGGTGGGGATGGAGGCAGACATATACAAATGATTGAAGTGGTGGATTGTTTAGGATTAGGTTGGGAAAAGTTTCACAAACAGAATGGAGTCTGGCTGCAGAACTTCTGTGTTATTGTCGTCTAGGGACCTTTGTGGTATCTTGACCTGGATTTTTTTTTTTTAACACCTTGGCAACATATAGTTTAGCAACACAAGAGTGAAAAACCAGGATATACTTGTATCAAAAGTTGTAAACAAAAGCAGATTTCTCTACACTTTGTGGCTTTTGGTTTGTTCTGTGATTTATCTCTAGTTCAGGTTTTTTGTTCTCCGTTGTATTTCAGTTAATCAGGATATGATTTAACCAATAGTAGAGTTTTTAATTTTCATTAAATAATATAACACAGTGATGGAGCCGTTTAGACTTTTGACTAATTGGCTACGAGACATTTCCCTTCACTGAATGAAACCTGACGCCACTGCTACAAACAGACGTGGAAGGAGATAAAAACTAAAATTCAGGGTTTTGTCACAGATATTTCCCACAGCTATACAGAAACACTGGTGCTTTAAGGTAGTGATTTGCCTGGAGGTGGGGGTCATTGGGTTTTTAAATGTCTTTTTTCCTTCCTATGGTTGGATAAGCAACAAAGGACTTTGGATCGCTTTCTGAAAGCAAAGCAGACCAGACCTCGCTGGCAGAGACCAGCCTGATTACTGTTTCCTGCAGAAAACATGAAGGGGAATAGCCAAAGTGTAAATTTCCTTACTTCTTGTTTTTTATATTTTCCTAAACTCTTTATTTTTTTTTTTATATTTTGGCCAGTCTGTCTTAACTGTAAACAAGCTGCACCAAACTCCACAGCTGTAGAAAATAAAAACTCTTGGACAGCTGAATGGCTTCAAATACCTCTTTTTGTGCCTGAGCAGCTTGGCCAACTTTGCAGTTGTACTGAATGTGTGACGCACGGCATGGCGCTCTACATCGGGCAGCAATATGGCCTTTTCTTTTCCGTCACACACAGCATAGAAAACTTAAAATATACTCGTCGTGACTGCAGCTACAATGACCTCTACACAGCACATGTCACAATCAGTTAAAAGTTTAATATTGGACGGGCTTTGTGTGTTTGGACGGGCCTGAAGAAAGACCACCACCAACAGCTGTGACTGACTTGCAAACAAGCAGGGCTCACGCTGGGAATACCCAACCACGCTCATACTGTGCTTCCAGTGAAGGAGAGCAGGATAAACAATGCTGTAAAACCATCTAAAAATACCCAGGAGGGAAATCACCTTTAACATAAGTCAAATTCAATGGCTTTTCTTTTAAATAGCCCTGTGGAAATCTGGGAAGCGACCAGGAAACTGTTCATTACCAGCCACCCGAAGACGGTCTCAGTAAAAAAAAATCGCTGGCAAAGCAAGAAATATGGGTCGACAGACAAAACAACTTTTCAACACTGTCAACAAAAAAAAAAGTGCTTTGTAACTTAAAGCAATCACTGAAACAATAAGTGTGCTCTCCAGCAACACTGAAACCATGCGTTTACATACATCAAATGGGCACCTACAAAATAATATTAACGCATTTCCAACAGGCAACACTTTCTTATCACATAGAAGGAAATACAGTACACTTATCTTAGGGAGCAATACACAGTCTCTTTCATTCCGCATGCTGTTCATTACATTGTGCAAGAAGATGAGTAATGAATGGAGCAAAAACTACAAAATTATGAAATGAAAAGTGCAGTAATGGTCCTCTAAAGGATAAAAGACTAAGGGAATAAATGATGATGAAAGACCTCTCTACTGAGCATACACTGTAGTGAAGATGAGGGGGGTGCACAGGGTTAAAAGTTAGGAGGGATGGGATCATTTGAGGATGATCCTCATCATGCCATGCGGGTCTGCAGAGAGACTTTAGAAACAGAGGTTAATGTTACCTGGATGGGCCTGAATCCTCCCTTGAGTATTGAAAGCAGGAAAGAGAGAAAAGCCAATGGGATACTGCACCGGTGAGACTCAATACAACAACAAGCAGGCGATCATTCACCCACACACATCAAGACAGGAAACTACCCAATTATTTCCATCCACCTGACCCTGTAACGGGTCCTGAGCTGCTTTGATTGGCAAAAATAACAATAGAGAAGACCCTCAGAATGACAGCTGGTTTATCGTTGAGTGGGTGGTAGAGTGGGGGGAAAAAAAAGCTTAAAAGTCACAGTGAAAATGTCACATCAGCATTTGACTTGTGTGCTGCCACCCTGACATAACACACACAGATCTCCACATGCACATAATCCTCTCTCACTTTCCTTCCAAGCAGGTTCTGAAATTAACTTTTTTCACTGCCTGTCACTGTGGCAGGCAAGTACTTTTTTTCTTTGTCTTCCACTCAGAAATGTCATCTGCTACTTTTGAAATCTCTGCGCTAAATGAAGGAATGACATTTTAGATCTAGTGTCACTCAATGTTTGATATATTTTACAGAAAAAAAACAGTGTTTGAATTACACCATAGCTTGCGGGAGCCCTATTTTTCAGGAGTGGGAGGGTACTGTACACAGTATACTGTACTGTACTGTGTTATTGTCATCTATAGTGATTATTTGCATAAAAACACAAGTCAAATGATTAGGGAATAAATTATTTGTATTTTGCTTTAAATATTTGCTTTCATTAAAAAAAATTGTGACATCAGCAGTTTTAATTATGTATTATATGCTGCTTAGAGCTAGTGTTAGGAAGTTAAACAGGTCATAATTCCTTCTCTAATATCTATTTGATATTGCTGTGAAAACATCTCCAACATCAACAAGTTATTCCATTCTCTCGCAAAACTTAATTTTACGAGATTACATTTGAACACATCATGATGTTAGAATTTACCTTCACCCAATGCTCATTTTTTTTCAGAAACTTGAACACACCATAATGTCGCACCATAACCTCTGTTAACGTTAGTAGCTCCATTATTTAACCGAGCAGGACTGTGCTGCCCACCAACTTCTAACAGGTAACGTTTCTGACTCTCCTCCTGTTGATTTCAACACAGATTTGTATTTCACAGTGTCGCAAAATCGGGGGGAAAATAGGGTGCGCCCCTCAGGTTTAGTAGTAGTAGCGCCATGCTTTTGAGCACTTTTTGTCAGGGCTCCGGTTCCAAACAACTGAAACATGATGCAGCCTGTGTATGCTGTTGCGTCATTGTGCAAGCGTAACTGTCAGAAAGCATCAATACAGAGGAATCGATAGTCACAAAGGCATGCGATGCCAAGGAATCGGACAACTAGGAACCCGTTCTCAACGGAAACCCGTTCTCTATTCCCATCCCTAGCGTTTTCTCTGCCTGCCAAAGTGGCGGATGGCCTGACGATTTGACCTGCCACTGCCAACAATTTACCCGCATTTGGCGGCTGGCGGGTGATAATTTCAGACCCTGCTTCCAAGGGGTATTTCCTTTCTCAAATTGTGCAGCCCGAGTCTGAGTGTCAGTCTACCGCAGCTTACTATTCCAGCCCCAATGGACCTGGCAGTCACCTGCAATGATGACGTAGCAACAGATGATGATTTAGAGGGCTGCACCAGGGAGGGTTGCATGCACCCTTCTATCTAACAGAGCTGATAGGAGTCACAGCACTGTATAGTAGCTAGACAGTGATGCCAAAGTAACGCTGTTCTAACTTTTTGAAACACTGTCAACACCATTACCTGTATGCCGCATGTTGAGGCGGAAATGCAGACAAAAATGTACGGTATATGTTAAAGGGATAGTTCGGATGTTTTGACGTGGGGTTGTATGAGGTACTTCTCCATAGTCAGTGTATTACCTACAGTAGATGACGGTCGACAAGCCCCCAGTTTGGAGAAGCAGACAGGAGTTACCGCACAGGAGCAAAGCAATTTACTGCTGTGGTCGAGCGGGCAACAAAACGCATTTTAGCCACTTAAAAGAAAGGCTCACCTAAAAATATCAATCAGTTTACATCATATTTTGAATATTTTCACAGCTTTATTTTGCCGTCAGACAGCCCTTTCCGACAGGGAACTGAAAGTGAAACTCGTCTATGCTCTCTCCAAAGCCACAAGACTCCATTGACAAAAACAGTATGGATATGTTTCACTTTCAGTTCAGTTTCCCTGTCGAAAAATATTCTAAATTTAGCGTCCACTTAAACTGATAGATATTTTTAGGTGGCTAAAAAATGCCCCAGTTCCACAGCAGTACATTGCTTTGCTTCCGTGCGGTAACTCCTGTTTGTTTCTCCAAACTGGGGGCGTGCCGACCGCCATCTACTGTAGGTAATACACTGAAGATAAGTACCTCATACAACCCCGCTTCAAAAAACACCCCAACTATCTCTTTAAAAAGGTCCTGCTATTATTTGACATGGAAACACTCAGGGGGTAAAACTCAGAATAATACAATTATTTACACTCTGAACAGCTCCCTGGAGGATACAACAACAACTGTTGTTTGTTAAAGTGTAATTTCCACTTGCTTTGACAAACAAAAGCCGTGTTTGAAATCCCAAAGAAGTCAGTTACATTAATAAGTGGAAGGAAACAACAAATGAAATAATGATGATCCTTGTTTGAAGACAGACTTATGTTTTGGCCAAATGAATGAATTTTCTGATCTCTATGCACCCTTTACTGTGCATCGAGTGTGTTTCAGAGGGACAATGGCTGTTTTCACCATTGGTATAAAAGGCCACTGTTCGGCTTCATCTGCTTTCCGACTCCACTTCCGTGGTGGCACAAGAGATCCCAGAGCCACTTTGTGACAGCCAGGGCACTTGTATGTGTGTGTGTACACACTAATGCAGGCCAACACAGCCGACACACTTTGACACCATACTATTAATAGTCTGTTAAATATTTGTCCGCACAGAAGCATCCAGAAGGTGAGGATGTTGGACAACAAGTTACACAGAGCACATCTTAGGGTGTGAATCACACATCAATCTCAAAAGTGGGCAGCCGTGTGAATCATTACGCCGTGAATCAACAAACACAAAGGATAACAGGAAGTCACATGGGCTGAGTGTCAGCACCCAGACATGTCTAAGACTCTTAGCATCCACAAGGTAATACACAAACAGCACCATAAATACTGCACTGCCAGACGTGAACACATTAACATGCCCTTGATAATCTAATGACATTGGTTCACAAAGTGTCAGCTGCCTAACAGGATCCACAGTGTAATTTACAGCCATGAACACAGACACACACACACACACTGGGGCCGGTCCACACAGCTGTTCCCGACTCTTTCCTTGACTTCAGGCTACCTGAGCACTGGCACGAGAAATAATCAGCATCTTAAAGGAATACTTCACCCACAAAATGACCACCTGTATATCAATTAGGGCTGTCAATTGAAAATATTGTATCTTGATTAATCGCATGGTTGTCCGCACATTTTTTATCTGTTCAAAATGTACCTTAAAGGGAGGTTTGTCAAATATTTAATACTCTTATCAACAAGGGAGTGGGCAAATTTGCTTGCTTTATGCTAATGTATGTTTATATTTATTATTGGAAATCAATTAACAACACAAAACAATGACAAATACTGTCCAGAAACCCTCACAGGTACTGCACTTAGCATAAAAAAATATGCTCAAATCATAACATGGCAAACTGCAGCCCAACAGCTGTCAGTGTGTCAGTGTGCTGACTTGACTATGACTTGCTCCAGATTGCATGTGATTATCATAAAGTGGGCATGTCTGTAAAAGGGAGACTTGTGGGTACCCATTTTCATTTACATATCAGAAGTCAAGGGACCTCTTTGAAAATGTCCATGCGAGTTTTTCCTCACCAAAATTTAGCGTAAGTTTGGAGCGTTATCTAGCCTCCTTCACAACAAGCTAGTATGACATGGTTGGTACCAATCGATTCCATTGGTTTTCTAGTTTCATATGATGCATTATCTTCACTATAGTTTTAAAACTGAGCCTGCTACAACCTAAAAATCGCAAGTTGTGTTAATGCATTAAAGCAAACATACAAATTTGCGTTAATGCGTTATCGTGTTAACTTTGACAGCCCTAATATCAATTACTCACCTTGAATTCTGAAAGAAAACTTTGTTGTTCTCGCATGCCTCCACGGCGAACAAATGGGGGTCGTGTTTAACAACAGCAAAACTTTATCAAAACATCCGTTTACAAACTCACAAAACTGCAGTATAGTCCAAGTCTCATTTATCCAGTCATATGCTCACTACTTCCCCAAAACATGCTTTTCCGCTAAAACATGCAGGCGCACTACTTAGGCCTATCACAATAATTACTATATCAGCTTATGGTGCAATCTATGGACATGATCTCGATCACTTTTGCTGACCTCGATATTGCCCGTTATGTTTACATGTGACCAACATTTCAGCCAACATGATGCCAGAAAAAACAACAGGGTTTTTTCTGCCATTATAAGACTTGGGCGCTGCGCAGACATCACACATTTTTGTTAACACAATCCTGAGAGTCGATTTTATTTATTGTTTTGGTTGTGTGGTTTTATTTTATTCATATTTTATTTATTTAGGATATTTTAATATTTGGACTGCACGGCGGTGCAGTGGTTAGCGTAGGTTTTCTCCGGGTTCTCCGGTTTCCTCCCACAGTCCAAAGACATGCAGGTTAGGTTAATTGTTGACTCTAAATTGCCCGTAGGTGTGAATGTGAGGGTGAATGGTTGTCTGTCTCTATGTGTCAGCCCTGTGATGGTCTGGCGACCTGTCCAGGGTGTACCCTGCCTTCACCCAATGTCAGCTGGGATCGGCTCCAGCCCTTCCGCGACCGTGAATAGGATAAGCGGTTACAGATAATGAATGGATTTTAATATTTTTTTCAATTCCAATGTCTGAACATCCTGATGAGTTAAAAGCTCATTGCTCTTTTAAAGGGTGTACTATATTATCTTTATATATCAGTGACATAAAATGGTCTTGTAGTTTTTGTGGGAGAGAGGAGGATGATGGCTAAGCTGTCATCCATGATGGGGAACGACTCCCACCCAATGCAGGACACCATCTCAGCACTGGAGAGCTCCTTCAGCGACAGGCTGCTCCACCCGAAGTGTTGTGAAGGAGCGCTATCGCAGGTCCTTCCTTCCTGCAGCTGTCAGACTCCCCAACCAGCACTGCTCCCAGTAGACCACATCCACTTACACACCAAATACTGACAATAACTGCACTGTATTGTATACTGACTGTGCAATATCATTACTAATCAGGTGTAATTCATACTGTGCAATATTTTCAGGTGGAATTTCATTTAATTGTCACTGTGCAATATCATTTTCCACTTGTGCAATTTTGTTAATAGTGTTTATTGTCAATACTGTATATGCTGCTCCTATTTTTATACTTCCTTCTATTTAAATGGTTCATAGTTTGTTACACTTTGTTTAGCTCTTTTTTTTTTACCGTGTTAGCTGATGCTTCTTGTTTTTTGCACTATCCCCTTTGCTGCTGTACACGGCAAATTTCCCCACTGTGGGACTAATAAAGGAATATCTTATCTTATCTTAAATGATAATAATATATTTCTAGGACAATATATTAGTTACCGTGACAGGCCTAGCGCTACTCGTCCGTGCAAGTCCTAAGTGTTTTAAATAGTAAGGTTTTAGTGAAGATGCATGTGTTTGGGAAGTAGTGAGCATACAACTGGATAAATGAGACTTGGATTATTCTGCACAAGCTATGTAAGAGAAACGGATGTTTTGATATAGTTTTGTTGTTGTTAATCGCAGCCCTCATTTATTTCAAATCATCAAGACTTTTCTTGGTTTTTGGATTCTTCGTTCACCGTGGAGGCATGCAAGAAAAACAAAGTTTTCTTCACAAATTCAAGCTAACACTGGCTGAGTAATTGATATACAATTGGTCAATTTGGGGGCTGAAGTATTCCTTTAAGACTAATTCTTGCAGCCATTTGTGTCCAACTGGAATTCGGCTTTTAGATGTAGCTGTGTGAAGAATTAATCTAGACCATAAAATTCGCACTCAAACAATACAATACTACAACAATAAAACAGCCAATTTAATTACAGTACCTTGGAGTAATTACTGGAAACAAATGAGACCCTGGTCTCATGAGGGTGTTAAAAAGTGTCTCACAGATTTAGCTGTGCGAGCACGGAAATAACAATGTCTCCGTTTCTGTTTTCTGGCATGAAGCAATCTGAAATACAGCAAAATATCCTTGAACACTAGCCTGATAGCAAATAATGTCACTGCTACGCTTGGATCAACGAATGCCTTACAAATAAAAGGGAAAATATATCTGATTAACTTCCCACTATCAAAACACTTAAAACGACAAGTTGGTGTTAGCCACAGCAAGAGCTGATAATCACCACCAATATCCTGTTTGAAGACACCACATCACATTAATGGAACTGCAGTGCATACAGTATTAATGCTGCGTGGAAGTGCCCTGCAGTGTGTCCAGCACCATTGGCACATTAGCTGTTATCGACGGTGTGTTCGTGGTAGATGCAATTAAAAGAGAGCACTCTCTGATTGGCGGGTTATCCTGGTAAGTGACTTATTTTATCCTATAATGTAGCTTCTCGTTATTTTTTACCTTCACCCTTTTTCTTCTTCTAAGCAAAACACTATAGGCTCACAACACCAGTGCAAAGTTCAAACATGTAATCAATGACTGACTAGTCATTTCTAGGGCTGGGCAATATGACGATATGCATAGTCAAAATGATATAGACAATGTCTATCGTATATATTTTTCAATATTGTTTCTATTGTGATATAGGCCTGGCCTATATTTATTTATTGCTATAATTTCACTTAAAACTGTTGTGTTCCTTTTGCACTTAAGTTTTTTAAATGAGAAAATACTCAGTATTTCTCATTTGTCAAGTATTTAATTACAAAAAGTACAACAGTAGAAATAGGTTTTACCATGTAGTTACTACATATAGACTATTCATATATTATTTTTACATATACGTATATACACAAAAGAAAACCTACGCTATATTGTGATATATATCGTTATCGAGATATGAAAGGACCTATGCCCTATATCATGATAGAAGATTTCGGCCATATCACCCAGCCCTCGTCATTTCCTCTTCGGTTAAATGTAATGAAGATCAGGATTCTATCATGTTAAATGCCTTATAGTCACTCAGAAAAATATATGAACTGCAAGGAAGGCTGGGAGAATCCCAATCATTAATAGTCCTGTGCAAAAAAAAGGGTTACTTGTTCCGCTCAGAGCCCAAGGACACCCAACAAGCTTCATTACATCTCAACCTGATGAAGACTATTAAATAACAATTCAATTCTTGGAATGAACTCAGATCAATCTCACCACAAAAATAAACATGAATAGTGCAAGAACACACCCCGTCAGGAAAACTGCTCTGTGCACCTGGCTGGATATACTGATTAAATAGCAGCATCCCATGATAATTAAAACCTCTTTAACTGTATCCAAGACACTTGGAAGTGCTTTCAAATCTGAGACTTTTTTTTTTTTTTTTAAGGAACAGCAGACGTCCCACAAACAGCCCTTTGCCAGCAGGTACCAGCAAAAACTGCTTTGATGATGATGATGCAAGAGAGGGAGCAGGAGGGGGGCGTTCAGCGGGGGTAAATTACCTGATGGTGGGTTGGTCGAGGGCCCGTAGCAAACTGGTGGGGGAGGGAGGAGAGGTCCAGCAAGGAGATTGAAGCAGTGATGGCAAAAGCGGGGAGAAGAAAGAGCATAAGAGAGACACAGAGATAAGATGAGCGATGGGGGCAGATGCTTGAAAATACAGTACAAAACCACAGAGCAACAAAGCTTTAGAGACACATGATGCAGCTCTCAGACCCAAGTCCACGCGTGTATTTGCAAATATGAGCTTTAAGTGATTCCTAATTTTGAAACAAAGAAATGAATATAATTTGTATGCTGTGAAGCATACTATAGTGGGATTAAGATCATTTCCGGTTTCCTATGTGGTAAACCTTACCACTACAGCCGCAGTTTAAAACAAGGTCTGGTTAGCTTTGCTCTATAGATGGGTGCTGGGCAGGAGCCAGGCAAGATTAATAAATAATGTGTACTAGGTGTGTGTGTGTGTGTGTGTGTGTGTGTGTGTGTGTGTGCAGGGAATGCTGGCAAAGAAAATATAATATTTAGAAATGTCTTACTAGGCCTGTTGTGGTGCAAGATTTTCACAAAAGGTGTTAGTGACCTTTATATGGCTTTCCTTAGGCTACACTAAACAACAATTGTAACACAGAGCAGCTTGACTTTACATAAAAAATGTAAACAAACATTGATCATTTAAACTAAGATAACATTGACACAGGGAACAACCTTTTAACTTTTATGTTGTGCTCCTACTCCCCTTGGACAGGGCTGTAACAAACGGAAACAAATGACACCAGTGTAGACTCATGTCCCATATGCCACCGGTGATACAATACCACCAACCACAACAAGCCTATAAAAGGCCTTTAAGGAGACAACGAAGGAGACCTCAATAAAAAAAACTAATTTAAAGTGCCTGACTGCCATGAGCGGATTGAGATCTGTCAACATTTCTGGAGCTCTTTGCGACTTCTAAACACCAGGACCCTCCATCACTGACTCAATCAAACACGGCTCCAGAGTGCGACCGTTTTGGTCACATATGCGACCAAAAATCTGTCAAGTGCGGCTAAATATTTTCATTGGTTGCACCGGTGCGCCTGATATTCACCAGGTCTGGCTCTGTGTGTGTGTATGTGTGAAACCGCGCCCTGTACTCCTCTCAAGCAACATCACAACCATAAAACATACCGGTAGTTCGAAATTAAGAAAGTTACTGATTGTTTTTTAGTCAAGAGAAATGCTGTGGTGCCCGGCGTTACACCTGTCCCCAGCCCTGAACGGCCCAGCCCAGACCCGTCATCATCGGCAGAGGTAACAACGAACTAATCTGTCACCCCTGTCCTCGGTAAGATGCCTAGTCCTGATCAAGGCGCTGGATTCATTTCAGAAGTGGGCCAAAAAGTGTGTGTGTGACACTGTAGGCTACATTTCATAACATGAGACAACTTCACCGCTTCTTTCTTCTCTTCTCCGATGATACAAAACAGCTGATCTGCTCTGAGCGCAACTCTCATTACGCTCCTCTTACTGTATACCAATGTAATTTATTACACGGCTTCGTTGAATACTCGATTCCGATTGGTCAATTACGGCGTTCTACGGTCTGTTATTTCTTTATAGCAGGCCGCTGCTATGTAAAACAGACCATTTGCTATGGACGAAGTTCTGATGTCGGACTCTGGCGGAACATTTTTGTGTCAAATCGTTGATTTCTTAAATAAGTAGCCATGTAATAAGCGGGATAATGTACAGCTACAGGGTTTATTTCACAACAATGACCGGCTCACTGTACATTATCCCTTACATGTAAACGTGGATTACACTTAAACACGGCCTTGGCCATTTTCACACGGTAGTACTGCGAACATCAAAGCTTGGCGTGGCATGGCTATTTTACACATTTTCTTCATCTGCTCCCGTTTGCAATGCAGGAACGAGAGCATAGCGTGTGTGTGTGTGTGTGTGTGTGTGTGTGTGTGTGTGTGTGTGTGTGTGTGTGTGTGTGTGTGTGTGTGTGTGTGTGTGTGTGTGTGGTGGGGGGGGGAGACCCCTTACTCCCAGCGCCCTTCTGATCCAAGATCTTTGGTGGAGATGGCCTCATCTGACTCAAAAAACATGTATCTGAACCTTTATTCCTGGTAACAATCATTTACATCATGTGTTAAGAAATTGTGTAGGTCTATGGGAACTGACAAAAAAGGTAACATTTTAAATGTATTATTTTGGAGCCAAAAGGCGAAGTGAAAAATGATGTGCTGGGGCACCTAAATGAAAAAGTTAAAACGCGCCAGTACAACCAATGTAAAGAGTAAGTCTGGAGCCCTGCAGTCACAGTAAACCACAAACTGTTTGGGTACTTGGAGGCAGGTGTGCTGTAAATTGAAGACCAGAGGGACACTCACCGGGCGACTTTGTGGCTGTGCATTCATTGGCTGTGTCTGGGGAGAATACACTAGAGGGGCGGAACCAGCATTTTGTCCAGGGTTGTATGGAGACTGTCAAAAGAAGAAAAGCAAAGACAGACAAGAGAAGGAGAGGGTTCATTATAATACAGACCAGGAACTGTGCAGAAATCAGTCGTTACTCTTCATTAAGACATTTCACAGACCAGCTCTAACCTTAACGATACACCACCAACACTAACATGGACGTTGCTGGGAGAAAATGTTTTCGATTTGGGGTTTATGTGCTGCGCAAAGATAATTGGTACCCTCCAGGACTGCAAACCCTGTGTTGCTTTATTTCTCATCTAGTGTGCAGCGGAGCTAGGCAGAGTTGGGTTTAAGCAGATCTGCTTACTCTTCTCCAAGCTGCTGCTGCTGCTGCTGCTGCTGCTGCTGCTGCTGCTGCTGCTGCTGCTGCTGCTGCTGCTGCTGCTGCTAATTTAAGTTTGTGCTGGCTGACAAGACGATCTATAGAAGGCTGGTGTGAGAGGCTACAGCTGCTTCAGGGTGAGGCAGTGGGCCATTAGGCTATAACGGTGAAGTGGAACAACTGGATTCTTCGAGAGTATGGTCACATACTTTCAGAGAAGCTGAGTCACGGAGACGACATGCTTATAAACGAGAGCGGCAAAGCGGTCCGAGATGTCGGCGTCACAGCAGCAGTGTCACTGTCTGACAATGAGTTAACGATGAACCTGTTACATAGATTTACCACTGTATTTATTTAGGTTGTTTTCCTAATAAAAAAGTGTAACCAGATGATGTAATGAAGCATTAATCAACGAAGGGTGATGTGCAGGTGAAACTTTCGTCCCATCATGCGCGTTCCTGACTCATTTTTGTTGTGTTTTGGTCCTTTGAATTTGCCCTATTCTATCTCCATCACGTGTGTATAGATCTCATTGTAGTTATGGACGGAGAAGGAAGTCCCTTTTTAGTTTCCTACCATGTATAATTAACCCTTACCTGACCCCAACCATCTCTAATCCTAATTAATTAAATACTCTCTTATCCAAATCCAAGCTAATCACTTTGCTTCTGCCCTTAACCCTGATAGTATACACAAGTTTACACCCACATACCCTTTTAAAACGTATTCCCAATCCTGATTAATTATTTCCCACTTTGCCTTTTCACACAGCTTTTTACCCCAGCA
Organism: Sebastiscus tertius; assembly: GCA_916701665.1. NCBI lineage: Eukaryota > Metazoa > Chordata > Actinopteri > Perciformes > Sebastidae > Sebastiscus > Sebastiscus tertius. The sequence goes on along the minus strand of CAKAOH010041264.1, from coordinate 54,835 downwards.
TGACTGGCAATGCTTTCAAATGTTAAACCGATGGTGTTGAAGCTTCGCAGAGGAACTGCAGGGCTCACAGATCTGTCTCCAATATGTTAAAAACAGACCTGCACATTTTGAATTTAGGTTGAGCAATTGATCTTCTATCAGAACCTCATGGTGAAATAGTGATCATGACTGTCAGGTGATTCATGTGGCGTGGTTTTACCAATAGGGCGGATACAATGTAGTATTCCTCCCACAGTGACACAACCTTTTGCAGCTGACAAACCAGACAATGATCAGTGACAGTTGGCTCGTACATCAAAACATTAATCAATCTAGGTGGTTAGTACCACAACCTCACAGAAAGAACGTTCTGGGTTCAAACCCATGTTCTCCCATTGTTCGCTCCAGGTGCTCTGCTTTCCTCCCATAATCTTAAGGCAAACAGGTCATGTCAATTTAAATGCGTTTCTCCATATATATGCATTAGCCCTGAAACCTAATCAGGATATACTATTTATCTCCATTCTGCCACATGCATGCTGGGCTTGCCCTCTCCAGACCCTTATCAGGATTAAACAGGTACTGTATAGAGAATATAGTAGATACATGTTTGTCTATAGGCAACAGTGCGTAGAGATTGATATGTTCATCTGAATTGCATTGAAATAATACAATTATGCACACATGGCTTACTGCTGTATTAAAGTAATGTAAAAAAAAAAAAGGGACAAACAGAAAAATAATACGTGGAAGAAGCTGATGTAAGAAAAGACAAATAACACATGTTAGGTGTCAGTGATATGGACAGAAATAATATACAAAATATCAGCATTATCTCAAAATAGACATGTTAAAATTTAAGTATTCAAATTCAGTCAAAAACGTTAACTTGTGTTCATCCAAATTCTTTTTTTCTAGAACAAAAATCCTAAAATTTTGAAAAAAAAAGTGCTCAAAATGTTACACTGTGACAAATTTTGGTTAAAAAACAACTTCTCATTCATTTAAACATGTAAGTCGCAATATATTTATGTGAAATTTTGTCATGATGTGATTGTATTGATGAAATGATAATTCTAGAGTAGCACTGCCACCTAACCCGAACACAAATCATAAAAAGCCATCAGACAAATTGACAGATCAAACATGAATAGGTTGACGGCGGACACAGTGATAAACTCACCCCTCCGCCTGTCTCCCAGCCCTTAGGGTAGCGATATGGGGAAGCTGTGGGTAGTGATACCTGAGAGAGCGCCGGGGAGTGGGCATGACCGGGCGGGGTGCCCGCCAAGTTGGGGTGTCCCTTTGTGATGTCGTGAGCAGTGTAAGGAGGGCCAGCATGCCTGGGTACCTGCATCACATAAAACAGCACGGTTAGACAGATACACTTTATATCAGACTGATGCACACACACACACACATTCAAAATGACGTAGAGGAGGAACAGCAGAAGCAGAAATTCCACAGGTCATTAGTCCTCCCTCCTGCTGAGGAATATAAATTAAGCTAAAGCTCAAGGATTAGCCCCTGTATGTGTGCAGAGGTGGAGACCTGTGCTATGGATGGGTGTTGGGAGCCTGCAGGGTGGCTCTGGCCTCTTCTGCAGCCTGCTGTGCCCAATTATGCTGCGCAAGGATGTCTGGGCAAAAGTGGGTCAAGTAATCATATTACAATCCCACTCATCTGTGATAAATAAGAGTGCACCTGATACAATAGATATGACCGAGTCATGCTTAACGAGCTTCGTCAACATGGGCAGGGAGAGAGCAGATTTGATTCAGCTCTGAGCCTGTGGTGTGGCAGCCAGGATGGGCCTTGGCTGCTGCAGCTGTAGGCTGGCACAACTGCAGGTGCTGCTTGTTGCTGCAGCAAGCCTGACACACCAGGGAATGAGACAGGATACTGCAGGAAGAAAGCAGGAGGTACTGAGACCGAGTCAGCCTGGAAAGCTGGGCAATCCACCTCTCTCTCTCCAGGGCCTTTTTTTTTTTTTTTTTTTATCTCTACGCACCCTGGCCGTTAAAGCTTTTACAGCTTAAGCAGTAAAGATCTACAAAATGAGATTGTATTCAAATCTTTAGGCAATATTCTGTACAGTCTCTATAGTACCAATCCCTGTCTGCATCCCTCCATCTTCTATGTGTGGCCCACTTCCCTCAGATGACCTGGGATAAAGCAACTAATCTAGCCGCTGTTGCCAGGGGAGGAAGCCTGCTCTGCTTCAGGCTAGTGAGTGATTCTGAGGACATACAGAGTGATGGGGTGGGGGAGGGGAGGCGAGAGGCTGTATGGGAGCTGTACATGAGGGGAAGGGGGGAAAAAAAGAGTGTACAAGCCCCGCATCCACTGCAGAGAACAACTGTTTCATGCCATGGGCACGGTTTATTTCCACCAGTGTCATCATTGTTGCAGCCCAACGCCTTAAAACGAGCTAGAAAATCTCATAAAATCGGCAGCGATTCCAGTACTGTTGTTTTAACAGTGGATAAATAAGCTCCAAGCATACAGTGGCTTTTTTTTGTGCAATGTGCAAGCTACCTTCTGAATATCAGAAATCATATCACCGCTGAAAGCATATTCTTTGTGGTGTCAAATAATCAAAGTGGCAGTTTCTACGGCATACTACAATGCTCGTAAAAAAAGATTGTAAAAATAAAAGCACGATGGGAGCTAACAAACACACACGAGTCGATATTTTCCCACAAATGACCGCTACAATGTTAGACTTAAAACGTTTGGGGAAGCCTCAGCGAGCGCCGTGACGGTATTTATTGTGTCATTTTGTGTGAGGAAAATCAATAAAATGTGAAGTGAAAAGGGAAATCAATATTGCCGTCTTCTAATTTTTGTAGTGAACATTTAATAGTAGGATTGCTGATAATCAGTATCTTACAAAGCCCTTAACAAATCACTAGCACTCCAGATAAATGCACATTGGGCTTATCAGAGAGGAGAAGCCCAGAATGGTGCAGTAAAGCACTGAGGGTCTGCGAGCAGCAGCAGCAGTAGCAGTGCTCAACATGGATCGTTGTACAGCACGATGCCCACTTGCAGATGGTGTCTGCCATGTCCTCAGAGGAAAGGGGAGGATGCCATTTTGGGTTTTGTCTTTGGGGGGATACAGTAGGTGTGGCTGGTCACTGACGAGACGATAAATGCCCACCCCCAGAGTTCAGCCAAGGACAGCATATGAAAGCAATTTCTTTCTCTGACCAAATCTAACAGTCTTCCTGAGGGCCCCTAGCTGAATTATGTGAATATTATTATGACAAAGATCACATACAGAAAATGTTAATTAACTCCTGAAGGAGACGATGAATGGCAAAGGTCCCCTGAGGTGACAAAGTTCCACAGCAGACAGATCACAGCATTTTGTCTTTACAAGCATGCCTTCTTCTTTACGTAATAAAAAGAAAAAACACAAATGCATGTTTACAGTGCCTGTAAAAGCTATTCAACCTCTTCCAGAGATTTGTTTACACTTTAAAAAAATATAGCATTTTCCAAAAAAATCTGTCACACAATGTTAAAAAACATTCTTTAAAAAAAAAAAATAATCATAGGCTGAATAGTTTTACAGGCACTGCCATCTTGCATGGTATGACATATTTAAAACGCAACACGCATTCAGTTGCCAGTTTATCAGGTACACTTGAAGGGGTTTACACTTGAAAAACGAATGCAATAAATCCTACCTTCATAAAGGTTACAATGTTCTTAGGAGGAAACTGGTGCGTTTCTCCTGCACTGAACTTCAGTTGGGCGCTCTGCCTCAAAAAAACAGCAATGTCTGTGGCACTCTGTGGTCAGGTCAAAAACAGCAAAAAGAATCACCTCATGTGTTAACAAATAATATTACCATACAGTAGCAAAAACAATATTTATCTCACACCACTGGGTAGCCTATTTTATATTACTTTAAGCATTTAAAATTCAATGTACAAGTATATATGAACCTGGAGACCATGCATGGATTTAACATTTTTTGCAGTGTGCATCCCTGGTTGCATCACATGACCCGTTAATCTTCGGTGTATTTC